>REGO01001570.1:6046-37738 GCA_010120015.1 Rhombomys opimus | reverse complement strand
TAAACATGAATGGGTGTTGGACTTTTTCAAATGCTTTTTCAGCATCTAAGGAGATGGTCATGTGGCTTTTCTCCTTCAGTTTGTTTATGTGGTGGATTACATTGATGGATTTCCTTATGTTGAACCACCCTTGCATGCCTGGGATGAAGCCTACTTGGTCATGGTGGATGATATCTTTGATGTGTTCTTGGATTCGGTTTGCAAGTATTTTCTTGAGCATTTCTGCATCAATCTTCATAAGAGAGATAGGTCTGAAGTTCTCTTTTTTTTCTTCAATCTTTGTGTGGTTTAGGTATCAAGGAGACTGTGGCTTCATAGAATGAGTTTGGTAGTGTTCCTTCTGTTTCTATTTTGTGGAATAGTTTGAGGAGAATTGGTGTTAGCACTTCTTTGAAGGTCTTGTAGAATTCTGCGCTGAAGCCATCTGGCCCAGAGCTTTTTTTGGAGGGGGGACTGTTAATGACTGCTTCAATTTCCTTGGGAGATATAGGTCTATTCAATCTTTCTACCTGATCTTGACTTAATTTTGGTAGATGGAATCTGTCAAGAAAATTATCCATTTCATTTAGATTTTCAAATTTTGTGGCATATAGGCTTTTATAGTATGACCTAATTATTGTTTGGGTTTCCTCAGTGTCTGTAGTTATGTCCCCATTTTCATTTCTGATTTTGCTGATTTGCACAGTTTCTCTCTGCTTTTGAGTTAGTTTGGCTAAGGGTTTGTCTATCTTGTTGATTTTCTCAAAGAACCAGCTTTTTGTTTCATTGATTCTTTGGATAGTTTTATTTGTTTCTAATTGATTGATTTCAGCCCTGAGTTTGATTATTTCCAGCCATCTGCTCCTCTTGGGTGTATCTGCATCTTTTTTTTTTCTAGGTTTTTCAGTTGGGCCATTAAGTTGTTTGTATGTGATGTTAAGAATTTCTTCTTGCAAGCACTTAGTGCTATAAATTTTCCTCTGAACACTGCTTTCAATGTGTCCCATAAATTTGGGTATGTTGTGCCTTCTTTTTCATTGAATTCTAGGAAGTCTTTAATTTCTTTCTTTATTTCTTCCTTAACCCAGCTGTCATTGAGTAGTAAGTTGTTCAGTTTCCATGTGTGTGTCGGCTTTTTGTTGTTTCTGTTGTTGTTGATGTCCAGCTTTAGTCCATTGTGGTCTAAAGGGATTATTTCAATCCTCTTGTATCTGTTGAGGCTTGCTTTGTGACCCACTATATGGTCTATTTTGGAGAAGGTTCCATGTGGTGCTGAAAAGAAGGTGTACTCTTTTGAGTTTGGGTGAAAAGATCTGTAGATGTCTATTAGGTCCATTTGATTTAGGGATTCTGTGAGTGCTTTTATTTCCCTATTTGGTGTCTGTCTAGTTTTTCTGTCCCTTGGTGAGAGTGGAGTGTTGAAATCTCCCACTATTATGGTATTACGATCAATGTATGATTTAAACTTTAATAATGTTTCATTTATGAATGTCGGTGCTCTTATATTTGGGGCATAGATATTCAAGATTGTCATGTCCTCTTGATGGATTTTTCCTTTAATGAGAATATAGTGGCCCTTCTTTTTTGATTAACTTGGGTTGAAAGTCTATTTTATTAGATATTAGGATGGCTACTCCAGCTTGTTTTCTGGAACCATTTGCTTGCAAAACAGTTTTCCAGCCCTTTACTCTGAGGTAGTGTTTATCTTTGTTGCATAGGTGTGTTTCTTGGATGCAACAGAATGTTGGATCCTGTTTCCATAACCATTCTGTTAGCCTGTGTCTTTTTATTGGTGAGTTGAGTCCATTGATATTGATAGATAATAGTGACCAATGCATGTTAGTTCCTTTTGTAATGGAGTCGGTGATCTTACCCTGTTTCTTTGCTTGTTTTCTTTTCATTTTTGTTGGGATATTATCTGTATGCCCTGTTTTCTTGGGTGGATTTGTTTTCGTTGGATTGGAGTTTTCCTTCTAGTATCTTCTGTAGGGTTGGTTTGCTGTATAGATATTGTGTAAATTTAGTTTTGTCATGGAATATTTTGTTTTCTCCATCTATGTTGATTGAAAGCTTTGTAGGGTGTAGTAGTCTGTGTTGACATTTGTGATCTCTTAGAGTCTTCATGATACTTGCCCAGGCCCTTCTGGCTTTCATAGTTTCTGATGAGAAGTCCGGTGTGATTCTGATAGGTCTACCTTCATATGTTACTTGGCCTTTTTCCCTTGCTGCTTTTAATATCCTTTCTTTGTTCTGTAGATTTAGTGTTTTGACTATGATGTGACGTGATGTGTTTCTTTTCTGGTCTAGTCTATTTGGAGTTCTGTAGGCCTCTTGTATATTTATGGACATCTCTTTCTTTAAGTTGGGAAAGTTTTCTTCTATGATTTTCTTGAAGATATTTTCTGGACCTTGGAGTTTGGAGTCTTCTTTTTCATGAATTCCTATTATTCTTAGATTTTGTCTTTTCATAGCATCCTTGATTTCTTGGATATTCTGTGATAGGAACTTTTCTGATTTTACTTTTTCTTTGAGAGAAGTATCAATTTCTGCAAGTGTGTCTTCAGCTCTAGAGATTCTTTCTTCCATTTCTTGTATTCTGTTGGTGATGCTTATTTTTGTGGTTCCTGATCTCTTCTCCAAGTTCTCCAGCTCAAAGGTTTTCTCATTTTGTGTTTTCTTTATTGATTCTAATTCTGTTTTCATGCCTTGCACCATTTCTTCCTTGTGTTTAAATTGGAATTCCTGACTCTCTACGATGACCTCTATTTCTTTGTTCATTTCCTTTTTATATGCCACTAATTTTTTCTCTACTTGTGTCTCTATTTGTTTGGCAATGTTTGCCTTTGTTTCTTTAAGGATTTTGTCTATTTTTTCTTTCTTTACCTCCCATTGACTGGCCAACTCTTTGAAAGATTTGTTCATTTCCTCCTTATGAGCCTCAAATAATTGGGCAAGCATGGCTTTAAAATCATTTTCCTATGCTTCTGATGAATTGGAGTATCCATCGATTTTGGGGATTGCTGGTGAAGTCATGATGTCCTGATTTATGTTGGAAGTGTTCTTTCGCCTACCCCTGGCCATTGGCTTCCTTCCCTGTTTGTTTTTGGATTCTGCAGATCAGACGGGTACTGTCTCTCTCTGGCATGTGGAGAGTTCTTCAGGAAGCTGAGAACTCTCAACATGTGCTGAGGACTAGCTGTACCTGTGGAGAAAAGTATACAGGCACAAACGGGGCAAATGCAAGCGTGTGTGTAAGTGTTCGTGGACATGTGTCTCGAGGGACAGAGTGATGGCTAATGTTGAGCCCTTGAGTGTGTGGGAGGGACTCTGCACTGTATATGTCGCTGGCACTAATGATGATCGCAGCACAATTTCTGGCATTAACTGCCTTAACTCCTCAATTAGACCCACAGAGCAGGAACTTCAGTGTCCCTAGTGCCCCTCTGTTTCCCAAAGTGGGTATATGGGTGGGAGGGGATTAGATGCCTGGCTTCTGTTTTAGAAGCATCCAGGATCTGAAGATCTGAAGATTCTCAAGGGTGCACTCACTTACAGGCAGGTCACTTGGCAGAGATCGGAGTATCCGGGCTCTCTGCTCTCTGGTTTGGCCCTGCTTCTTTGATGTGCTCTGCCCGTTCTGTGCTGCTGTCACTGCCAGCTTCTAAGGTCTTGCTGCAGCTGGAGATTTCAGGGTGGTCACGTCAGTCGGGATGGGGGTAATCAGGCTCTCTGTTCTCTGTTTTGGCCCTGGTTAGTCTTAAACTGAAGGGCTGCTGTCCCTCACCAGCTCAGTGCTGCTCTGCCACCAGGTTAGGAAGTCCTGCTGTAAATGGAGACTGGGTCGCTAGTCCTGATGCTTTCTGGGAAGTCCTGGGGTCTCTTCACTGTGCTCTCCAAGCTTGGGAGGCCCAGTGCCTGGTGTGCCTAGCTTGTATGGTGTTTCTGCCTGGTTTTGGTGAGTATATAGCATATTCTCTGTCACTGTGGGATTGGGCAGGCCTTACCGTCAGTGGTCGCAATCCTGCAGAGCTAGTTTGGTGTCTAGCAGACTTGGGCCCAGGGAGGATGGTGCAGCTGCTGCTTTAATCTGGGACTCTGAGACAGGTACTGCTGGCCTTTGCTGCTAAAGGGCTTGGAGCTCTGCCTCAGCGGCTGTAGACCTTAGGCAGTTATGTCTGTGCTGAGAAAGATGAGTCCACTGTGCCGAGGAGGAGGAGGGAAGTCTGGGGGAGGGGAGTGCTGCAAGATCAAAGGATCATTTCTCACCTTCCCCAAACAAGTCCCTGGGTGATCGGAGACCAAAGTTTTCACCTCCTCCGATGTTCCCGGTTGTTTAGAAAGCCTCACAGTTTCCTGGGTTAGGGGTCCTTCCATTCACCAACTCAGAAGTTTTGTTATTCCACAGCTCAGAAACTGTGTGTGCTAGTCACCATCTTGGCTCTGCCTCCCTTCTTTTATTTCTTTCAGTGATTTAATCATTTCTTCTCTCAAAGCCACAAACTGTTTGTCTGCATCTTCCTGTATTTCTTTACAGATGGCCATAATCTGTTTGACTTTATCTTCTTCTAATTCTTTACTCATTTTATTTGTTTCCTCCATTATCTCTTCATAAGCATAGATGTATGGTCATCTTCTTGATTTTCACTTATGTTAGTGTGTCCAGGGATACTTACCTCTGGATAACTGAGTTCTGGGGATGCCATATTGCTTTGTCTTTTGTTGGTTGTGCTTTTCTGCTGGCCTCTATACATCTGGCTGTGTCAGGTGTTGGCTATTAATTTATGTTGCCTGCTGGAATCCTGGGGTGGGAAGAATCTCCTTGGCAGGGTTCTGAAGGAGGTCTCCTCAGCTTATTGGGTATGGTCAGTTGAATAGTAGTGCTTCTTAGGAATTGTCACAGTTTACCTCATTTATATGGACTTGTGTAGTAACTGTGCTGTTTAGGAAGGCTCTCCTCTCATCAGGAGAAGTTCTGGAGAAGGCTGCCCTGCTGCTGGGTTTCTTGCTCTGAATTTAGTGAGGGGTTGCTGCTGCTGCTGCTGCTGCTCTTGAATTGCATTTGCTGGGCGCAGCCCTCGTGAAGAATGAGGGAGTCCCTTGGTTTAGTCAGTTTAGCTAAGGATAACTGGTCAAACCTTGGAGCAGTATCTGAGGGCTGCTCCAAGGGCTTTCAGGCTTCTGTGGGTCTGAGGTTGGAGCTGTGTAACCCAGTACCCTAGCTGCAATCAATGGCAAATGAGCAAGGCACTCATGCATGCCATAGGTGGCCCGAACCTAGTGCTTGTGGGAACCCAGAAACTTTTCTGGAGCTAAGTTTTATGTGAGTTTGACCTGATATTTTTCTCACTATGGGATTTCCTGTCAACAAGGACACCAAGTCTGTGGTGTTTTGAGGTCTGCATTTCTATTTGGGATGGTGAGTAGAACACGCAGGCACAGGCATATGGCTCCTCCTTGCTGGCACCTGGATGTCTGCAGGAACCCCGGGAACTTTTCCGGAGAACTTTTCCAAGAGGTCGGGGGAGGGGGTGTCTGCTGAGTGTTCTGAAGTCAGACCTACTATTCCCCTCAAGATTGGGTTTCCACCCGACAAAGAAACTCAGTCTCTGGTGCCTTGGGGCTCTCATTTCTTTCTGGGATGGTGAGTCAGGCACGCATGCAGGACTCTGTGCTGGTGGCTGTGCACCCCACTCTGGGCTGGCTGCTAGGTGCCCACTCGACCCCAGGTCCTTTTCCAGGGTTTGACTGGGTGACCTAAAGTCCATCCCAATTGTTTCCTGCAGGGTGGGGTTATCTCTCGACTGGAAATCCCAGGCTCTGGTGTTGTGGGGCCCACAATTCAGTCTGGGACAGTGATCAGAGCACACTGGCATGAGGTTCTGGGCTGGCAATGTAGCACTTGGAGGGACCTGGGAATTATTCTGCAGTTTAACTGGGTGACCTGAAGCTGATTGAATCCCATAACATGAGGTTTCCTCTCACCTGGGAAACACAATCATTTATGTTTTAGGGTCCAGAGTTCTGTCTGCTAGTCACTCTGCAGACCCTGCTGCGCTGCTGATCAGAAAGAGTGTCCTCCCGGCGCTGCTATCCTGGATCCCCTCTAAACAAATACTCTTAAAAAAGAAAATATGAAATCTAAATTTTAATCCCCCCCCAATTTTTTAAACCTATTGTATTACTTTAGTCATTATTCTATGGTTGTTCTAACTCTTCACAATTCAGACACATCTTAAGGAAGGTTAGAAGGAAAATGAAATGACATATTCTCTATGCCTAATTGGTTTATTGTCTGAAATACTGCTGGCTTAGTTCTCAGGTGGCAGTGATTCTCATTAAATTTGACCCAATCAACCTGGAAGAGCTTTCCAAATAAACTTGACTGGCGGAGACATTCAGCATAATTTTAAATGTGTCACTGCCTCCAGATGAGAGGGAAATTGGAGACTATGATATTAGAGTGGAAATTTAACTGGATATTGGATTAGAAAATACCATTTATTTGTAGCTCCTTCCAAAATATATGGCCTACAGCAGGTGGAACACATTCACTATGCTGGCAAGCTCAAAAATCCTTTCAAATACTATGCAAAGTAAAAATATGTCTAGGTAGTGAATTACTACTCAACAATATAACTTCAAGCTCTCTTTTGAGACTTTAATTAAAAGTATTTAATATTGACAAAGATGAACTGGGCATGTGGTCTATATCCTATTTCCGCAGTAAATTTGCAATCTTTCTACACAAGTGTGACTTTCCAGAAAAATTGAGTCACAAAATGGCTTCTGATCACTGACCTTGAAAATGGCCTTTTCTCTATAACTGAATGTGCTGAATCTTTCCATATCTATATTATCTGACCTGCACATCGCCTCCAGACATTTCTTTCATTCAGTAATCAGCTTTGACCACCTGGGCGACTTTGTTACTTTATTGTAATCTTGGGATAGTGTTTTTCTTCTGATGCAATTTGTACTCCGAGAATCCTGTCAAACAGTTAGGATATGTTTATATAGGAAGACCTTGTTCACTCCACGCAGAGTGTCAGGAACTTTTGATTTCTTTGTGTAGTGAATTGAAAGATATGGCTGCTAGAATATAGCTCAATGGTTAAAGTGCTCTTTGTGTAAAACAGAGGATTAGAATTGGCATACACAACAGGTAATCCCTGAGGCAAATTGGATAGGGAGATGAGCCACATTGGCAACCTCTGTGTTTCATGGAGAAAATCTGTCTCAAAGAGTAAGGTGGAAACATTAGGAAAGAATAATCTTAATGTCAACCTCAGACCTTTGTCTCTGAGTGCACACATGTGTACACACACCATCCAACATATATAAACATACAGAAAGTGCATTCATATATATATGAATATATGTATGAATATATATGAATTCATATATATATATATATATATATCACATATCAAACAAAAACATGCACTTGAAAAGAAGGAAGAAAAATAAAAAGTGAGTGGTGAGCAAATTCATATTTCAATTCATCGCCTCAATGTGATATTTGTAACATAATGACCCCTGATACACATGGTTTTATATTAGTGCTTGAATTTTCTTCTGTTTCTCTTGTGGTCCCTTCAGCATAATCCTCAGTCATTTCCTAAATGTCAGATTCATCACTATCTTATATATGAAAAACATCCCATTGCTGAAATGTTCCCAAAACTGATTACCTCGGTACCAAATTTGTTGTAATTACAACGAATTTGGCTCAAAGGGGCTCTAGTCTCAACATGACTAGCATAATTCCACCTTACCTCTGATGGAGTTAAGGTAGAATCAGATATTTTCCTCAACTAAGATTTTATTAATCTGGTATGAAAAGAGATTCTATTCAGTTGTAGTTTCAAACTGTGCCCTTTAAATAATTTTAGCTAGATTAAAAATATTTACTAATAAAAATGGAATCATTACAGTCAACATTACAGTCATTTGTTGCCAATGAAAGATGAAAGTATTAGTTTCTGGAACAGAAGTCCATGTTTATGGATTCTGTTAATTCTTGGAAAGCATTTCCTTCATCCTGCATGTTGTGGAACCTTGCAAAAACAGTTATCAAGATGAGGAAAGAAATGGTAGTAAGTCTGAGAGGACCGGGTGAATGAAGCAAAGATTCATAGGCAACTTTGTTCAACATTTGGGAACTTGATTGTGTCCCTAATTATTTGAGGAAACTTGGTCCTTTCTGTTGAACAAGGCTGGCTGAGGCATTGTCATTTGTGATGCATCTCAATTTGTTGAACGTTTTTTTCAGATGAATCATTTCCCCAGGATTTGGTTGACTGGCAGCAGACCATCAATGAGCATGACTTTTTTTTTCCAGATCATGTATGGCTCTGAGTAGACTGTTGGAACTTCTTGATCCAACATCTTCGGTAGTCAACACTAGGATTTTAAAACACCCTAAAATTATTTTGAAAATTGAAAAAAAAAAATTAATGGATCGGAGCTTTCCTCCAAGTTTGGGAAAGAACTCACTAACAACTGATTGGTGGTCCCTCTTCCCACCCAAATATTTATGAAAAAGCACTAAAGTTTTCCTCAGGAGCATATGAATTTTAAATTAAAAAAAATTACTAAAGCCATAAACAACCACTGACTTTTATTTCAAACAGCTCCCACTGCACTAAAACTTGATCTTTATGTTAAATGTGACTAATGTTACAATTGTCATACTATAACTTGATAGACATTTCTTTCTCTTTTTTTTTGCTTTTTATTTTTTTTAGTTATTATTATTATTTTTTTACAATTTATTCACTTTGTATTCCAATTGTAACCCCTTCTCTCATCTCCTTCTAGTCCCCCCTTCATTCCCTCTTCCTCCCTTACCCCTCTCCTCTAGTCCACTGATAGAGGAGATCCTCCTCTCTTACAGTCTGACCCTAGCCTATCAGGTCCCATCAGGGTTACCTGGTTCCTTTTCTTCTGTGGGCTGGCTAGGTCAGACCATCTGGGAGAAGTGCTCAAGGATCAGTCACATGAAAATCAGATGGGAAAATGTTCATTTTTGTGTAACTTAAGAGAGATATCACTTGAAAATTCTGATTTTATTTTTAAAATTTTGGTTAGGTAATGGGGCACCCACTTAACAAACTTTTTACCTTTCCAGTTTCTGTCTGGTGGAGAATGATTGAAGGGACCACAATGAGTTCTTTGGAAATTCAAGGCATTGTGAAAGGATCTTACAATTGCTCTTAAATGGCTAGCCATTATATTCTTTGTCTTCAACTTCTGTTCTCCTCTGTTCTTCTCTGTTCCTCTCTGTTCTTTTTAAAATTTATTTATTTATTATTAATTACAGTTTATTCACTTTGTATCTCAGCTGTAGTCCCTCCTTCTTCCCCTCCCAATCCCATTCTCCCTTCTTTCATCTCCTCCCATGCCCCTCCCTATGTCCACTGATAGGGACAGGTCCTCCTCTCCTTCCCTCTGGCCTTAGCCTATCAAGTCTCACCAAGACTGGCTACCTTATCTTCCTCTTTGGCCTGGTAAGGCTGCTCTCTCATTAGTGGGAAGTGATCAAAGAGCCGGCCACTGAGTTCATGTCATAGACAGTCCTTGTTCCCATTACTAGGACACCCACTTGAAGACTGAGCTGTCATGGGCTACATCTGTGCCAGGGTTCTAGGTTATCTCCATGCATAGTCCTTCATTGTGGTATTAGCCTCAGAAAAGACCCCTGTGTTCAGATTTTTTGGTTCACTTTCTGTTTTTTCATCATTCCTGGGCCAAATATGTTGATGCTGCAAACTGTCTCCTCTGCTTTCTGACCCATATTAAATTTGAATAAGAAAAATCACTTAAATTTGCTTTTTACATAACATCATTCCCAAAGAATACAATTAAAAGCAAATACTGTCTTTACGAAAAATGTAATGCAAGAAATAAGCATTACAACGATGTAACCACACTTGTTAATAATGTATTCTGAAACAGCAAGTCTCAACCATGTCACAATCAAGTTTACTTTTGCAGCACTGTAATATTACATTTTGTAAAGGACATAAACATTTTGCCTCTCTCTTTGGAACACAGACTCACCTGAAATACTAAACTTATTCATTAATAATGTTTCTTTCCCCAAATGGTAACATGTCATGTGTATGTTTTTCAGAGTTCTAAATACATAGAAAAAATTCAGAAGGCATTTGTTGATGCTCTGGTTTATTTGACATGGTTATAATAGAGATTACTAATCTTGAATAGAAATGAGCAAATTTGACTCACAGAATGGCTGATGGTCACTTACTTTAACAACATACTGAAATAGTCTAATTTTATGTTATCATTAAGCCAAATTTCTTTTTCTCCAAAACTCTAAGGAAAATGCTTATTCTTACTGAAATTGTCTCACTTTAATTTCCTTATTCAATATTTGTATTTCACATACATTGCAATTTAAGATGTGGCAATGTTCATTGAATGTTCTATAAATGTATTAAGGAAAAATAATTATGAAACTTACATTCAATAAATTATGCATTATATGCTATTGTCAAAATTGTGATGCTAGACTTTTTTTAATAAAGAAAAATAAATTCTGCTTTTTAGAGAGAAAATAAAATGCATTCCCAGACAGTCTGACAGTTACATTTAGCTGAGCAGAGTAAGACACTGACGATAACATTGTTTACATTAAACACCTCTGGAGAAATGGATGGTGAAGTAATTTTAAATAATTTTTGTAAGAGTTAGGAAGAACTGAGGCATACAATCTTTCTAATTTTCTCCAAAATGTAAGAAGATACCAGTATTTCCAGGAGAGAAAGAAAGAGACAGAGGCATAGACAGAGACAGAGGGAAATAGAGAAAGAGAGATGTACTTACTTTCTTGTAAGTATACCCTGATGTGGAAATGGTATGGAAGAGTATTTAGGATAAATCTCCCTTCTTAGAGTTGTCAGACCAAATTATTCTCTCTACCATCCCTTTAGTATTCTTGAGCCTGATAGTAGATGGCATTTGCATAATGCTTAGCATATGCCATGCACTGTTCTAAGCATATCACATGCATTATCATGTCAAATTAAAAGGACAGCCTCATCCGGCATGAAGAACAGCAAAGAAACTTAACCTCTCCAGTGAATTCCTGCCATGGCTATGTGTGTGAAGATGATTTTTTTGCCTTTCTGGGACCAGAACAAATCTGATCTACTGCTCCCATGTGGCTCTATTTTACAGGCATGGACAGTTCTACATTATACACCCCTCTCTTTAGGTCCTTCTTGTCTCACATATTTCTTTTCTCTGCTTTCATCCTGTTCTGTACATTATATAAAAGAAGCATTGTCAGACAAAAAACAAATTGAACAGGCAATAAACTTAGCTAGTATCCTTTCCTTCTGGGTGATAGCTAGCTAGCCACTTTAAGTGATATGACATTTTAGATTTAAGACCCTCTTGGATACGTTAATCATTACACACATTAATCACAAAACTTCATACTGTGCTTTAACTCAAAATTATTTTGAAGACCTAAAGTTCAAGAATGATAGACAACATGCAGCGGACATTTGCTTGGTTCTGCTTGGCTAAATCTGACCATTTGTAAACTTTAAGTTTATATAATTTTGAGCAATTTTGATAAAAATATAAGCATATTGAATTAATCTACACACATATGACATTAACCATAAATGACAAACAGTAGTAAAGAAGGTATTCCAAACACAAATTCTGTAAACCAAGTGGTACAATTGTAAAAATACTCAGTTTCTCTCATATGAACATGCCAACCACAATAGGATGCTTTATTTTCTGCTTCTCGTTCTATAGTGATAGGTTCTACCCACAAGCAAATTTTTTGACATGAGACTTACAGAACTACAAAAAATATCATTTTTTAATTGATTTGAACCATCTATTTATCAAAAGGAGTCACTGTTGTACAAGAGAGATTGCAATATGAGCTAGAAGCAAGTAGATTTGAAAAAATCAAAGTTAGTGAGATTCCTTTGACAACTTGGATCTTCTACATTTTAAAGTATGCGTTCAGCACGAATTTTTCAGAGAGGATATGAACAATCAAATAATAATAACAAAAACTATGTAAATATGTAATTGTATGTAATTTCTAGAATTTAATTGAAAAAGTTAAGGGAGTAAAGCAACCTAAGAATGAATAAACATTATTTTCATCATTTTATAATATCATGGAAATATAACAACAAAAAAGAAACACTGTATGGTACAAATATGTTTATCTTTAGATTGAAGAGACCTTAAACAGAAAAAAAAAAAAAAACTTAGACATTTGAGATGAGATAGTGTTTAAATAAGAAAATTCCAGTAGCCACTTATTCAAGATTCAGGTTGAATATGTCCAGTTGCGTATTTCTGACTTTTGGCCATTGGGCCAAGACCAGGACCGCCTCCTCATTGTCCTTTTCTTGTCATTTACTGTGTTCATAGAGGTTTCTAGATTCTTTCAGTTTGCCCAGGATGAAGCATTTTTGTCCCAGATTTTTCCATTGGAACTCATGCAGAGTTGACTAATCCATTCTCAGAACTTCCTGTCAGTGCCTGGCTCTTTTAATTCAAATTTCCTTCACTAACTTTAATACACATTAAAACAGTATCAAGATCTTAAGTTTTTTTCCTACATACTTCTCTCTTTCTCCATTTTTATCTTTTATAGACACTATGCTCACCTCTAACTTTTTTTCTAATTCTGATTGCTCAGTATTCCTAGAGGACCCAAACTGACAGAAATTACAAAAATACTTCTTCAAAATATCTCAACAAATACCACTGTTTCTGAACATTAGAAAGTACTGACAGTATCAATGTAGTTTTAGAAAACATAGTGATTGTTTTCTCCTGGGGAAAAGAGTGAATCCATTAATTAAAAGATGTGGCATAACTTAGTTGAATATATGTTAGAAAGTTTAATTCAGTTTGTGTCTTAAGTTATTTTTTTTTTATTGTTGTACTTAGTTTCAGGGGGTTAGTCCATGACCATCTTTCAGGGAACATAGCAACAGGCAGACAGGTCCGGCACTGGAACAGTAGCTAAACTGGCTATTTTACATCAACTCGACACAGTTAAAGTCATATAAGAGAGAAAAGAGCTTAAATTGAGAAAATGTCTTCATTAGACCTAGCTCTGGGAAAGTGTGTGGGACATTTTCTTAATTAGTCATCCATGAGAAAGAGCCCAGCCCACTGTGGGTTATGACATTCCTGGGTTGACATTCCTGGGTTCTAGAAGAAAGAAGGCTGAACAAGACATGAAAAGCATGCCAGGAAGCAGCATCCCATTGCCATTCTGAATACCAGCATGCCATACCTTTGGGGTATCCAGGCACCATTGCACACTGGGCTGCATTAGAGGAAATGAAGCTTAGCCAGAGCAAGTGTATTAGACAGGATCTCAATCAGTGTTGAGCTCAGGAGAAACAGCCTTCCTGGAGATGGTTTTCAATGAATTGGCTCCTCTAATTAGGGGTGAGCAAGGGCTATGTAAACCTCAGGGAGGGGTTGAGGTTGAAACAAGAGGAAAACCTCTTCTCCGGGTCAATACATTTTTTTTTTTACTTTTATTGTGAGGTTAACATACCCTTAAGGTATATAAGCAGACTTAATTTGGCAGTCTTTTCCAAAGTATAGTGTCCTTTTAATAGCTGTGTTACATATCTCATTGACGTTTAAAACTTTCTGAAGTCAATAAAGCATCATTTATCCTACCTACTTAGAGTAACTGAAAAAGGAAATGTCATGCTAACCTATGTGACCTGTGTATAGAAGCCTGGAGAGCTCTAGTTAAAAGGCAAAATTTTGGAGGAGTGGGAGCATTTCAGATCTGTGTGTGTGTGTTTTACCACCAAAATAATGGCTGAAAACACTCCTATCATTTGAAAGTTATCATAGTTTTTATAAAGAACATTGTGAGTATGCATAAGAGATAACAATGAGATAAAAATTTTCTTGGTAAACCTTCAAAATTGACTGCCCGAAGCTCAGAAACTTTATAAACTAAGTTGCTGGAATTAATTTTACTTCCATGAAGGAAATATATTTGTGTGTAGATTGCTAACTACTAGGAAGTGTCGTAGGCAGTACTAGTTTTTAGAAAAATCCATACACTACAAGATATGACATAAGGCTAATGTACAGTACTTTTGGAATAGTCAATAACAGCTTCTCTGTGTAAAATAAACTGACCCAAATAAATGGTCTGGCCTCTAAAAAATCAATTCAAGACTAAATAATAAAACAAAATAAAAGAGGGCAAAACATATCTCTAAATTAATTTCTGTACTGATTTCATATTAAAATAACAATGTATATATTGGTAAATAAAAAAGAAATGTAATAAAATGACTTTCACCTATGTTTGTTAACTTTTAATATGTTTACTGGAAAATATAAAATTATACATAGTTTACATTTTATTTATATTAAATGGCACTGTTTGAGAACACAGACCTTTAGTTAGGGTGATTTATGCCAGAAGCAATCTTATTTATGAAAGCATGCTTACAGGGAATTTCTCAAGAAGAGTACAAAGTAGATTAGAATCTTGGCAGTTTTTATCAATCATAATTTTATGTTTTTGTTAATTGAGTAATTATAGATTACATCTGAAAAAAAAGGTAAATGGCATGTCAAGGTTCAGGTAAAGGTTCAAGAACCTTCTACCAATGCCAAGGAATCACCCTGGCCAAAAGGCTTCAGTTGTTCTTTCTGAACCCACTGTAATAAACTGAAAACAAGGGAAGAAAGGATAGACTGACAGCCTTCATTTTGTGGCAGCTTAGGACCTTGGGCTGATGACAAAGGCTAAGAGGGTCACTCAGCTTTCCTACTTGAATTGGAGGTCCTGTCATATCTATGCTGGGTGATGGTTGCCACCCCAAGTCTGCTTTTTCTTCTTGGGGTATCCAGGTACCATTGCTCACCAGGCTGGACTACAGGGTTCAAAACTTATCTGGAGCAGATGGGTTAGGCAGGATTGTTGGTTGGGGGAAAACAGCCTTATTTATAGATGGTTTTCAGTGAAACATTTTCCTTTATTGGGGAAACATGGGCTATATAGGCCTTATGGAGTGCATAGAAGTTTTCAGGGTGAGTGTACATCCCTGGCTGGGGCCAAAGTGTTAGGAATGTTTCATTTGCATGAAGGGGAATTCCATGTGCTTACTGGATGTATCCTTACAGGAAGAGAAGTATAACCTGAAACCTGGCCACTAGGATGCTTGACTACCCCAGGGTTGTTAGAGATAGCTTCTCAAGGATACATGCACCAGGACATGCAGTTCCAGAGCAGGGAGGAAGCAGTCCTATTCCTGCCACTCTCAGGATGAGATATTCAGGATTTGGCCATGTCTCAACCTCATTCTTGCTCTGGTCCAGCTCCCCAGTTACATGGCTTTCTGGCCCCTTATCTCCTTTTTTTTTTTTTATAAAAGACAGTTGTCATCATAGTCATCAGCCTCTATGTTGGGAATGGTTTGGTACTGAATCAGAACTTGATTGGCACTGTGTTGGTATAGTGTTCTTGTGCAATGTACTCAATTTACCCTTGTTCATTCAAATGCTGATTTTTCTACCCCACTATCTGGTTTCAATCCAGACATTGTATTGTGATGTTTATTCTAAGCATCACCTGCCTCAAGTTTGTGTAAACATGCCACCATTTGCTCTCTGTGTTGCCAATAAAAACAACCAGTCAATGCTGAGCAGTAAAGCCAGTAGGGCTGGACATCCTGGTCCATAGAGGAGGAGAAAGAAGTGAGTGGGAGGAGAGATCTGGGAGGAGAAAATCTAGAGGAGAGGTCCTAGAACCATAAGGAGAAATCAACCAGACCTAAGATATGACTAAAAGCAAGTATAAAGTGGTAAATCTGAATGGGAGGAACCTATGTAGGCTTGGTTTAGGATGGAGTAATTATTGCTCACTATTGTGCTCTAGATTAATTAAGTAAATTCTAGTTTCTGTGTGGCAATTTGGGTATACAGCTGGTTTAGGAATAACCACTGTTAAACTAAAAGATAAATCATATTAAATATTAATAATCAACAATGGCAGTGAGTTTTACAATGCTACTTATTTACCATTATAGTAACTGGATGAAGCAAGGTGTTAGGAGGAGTAGGGCCTCAAAGTCTGGTACGAGGTCAAGATGGGGAAGAAGTTATGATACCAGAGGGTTTGAGTACCACACTGGCCCCACACCCTTACATGGCACCTGCATCAGCTCCTGCCTCCTGCATCACTCCTACCTTGTTGGAGTTTCTGCTTTTACTGCTTCTGATAATGAACTGATATATGGAGATGTGAGTGAAATAAACACTTTCTCCTCTAAGTTGTTTGGTCATAGTGTTTCATCACAAGAATAGTAAATTTGAATAAAAGAAGTTAATAACAGGATTATGCAGTATTACCCTGATAGACCTGACCATGTAGGTTTTGTTGTTGTTGTTGTTGATTTTGTTTTTGTACTGGCTAGATTTATTTGGTCAACTTGACACAAGCTTGAGACATCAGAGAGGAGGGAACATCAACTGAGGAAACATCATCATAAGATGGGATAACAGGCAAGCCTGTGGCAGTATTTTTTTTAAATTTGTGATTCATGGAAAAGGGTCTAGCCCATTAGGCATAGGGACCCCCCTGGCCTGGTCCTATTGGGTGCTATAAGAAAGGAGGCAAAGCAAGGAATGGAAAGAAACCTAGAAGGAGCACTACTCCATGAACTTTGCATCAGCTCCTGCCTCCAAGTTCTTGCCCTGTTTGAACTCCTGCCTTTACTGCTTTTGATGATGAACTATGAACAAAATAAACCCTTTCCTCTCAAGTTGCTTTTGAAGGTTGTGTTTCATCATAGATTAATAACTAAAACAATAATCTAAATTAACCCTAACTTAAAACAGTAGCTAAGAAGGTACATCTTTTTAGAAATTTTTTAATTTATTCATTAAATTAAAATTGGCCTATCCCAATCATAGGCCCTTTCTTCATCCCCAGTCATAAGCCCTTCCTTCATCTCCTCCTAGTCCCACCTTTTCTCCCTCTTCCTCCATATCCCCTCCTCTATTCCTCAGAAAGGAGGAGCATTCCTCCATTACCAACTTGACCTTAAACTATCAAGTTTCTTCAGGACTGCCTGAATCCTCTTCTTCTATGGCCTGACAAAGCTGCTTCCGTGGAGTGGTGATAGTGGTGGTGGGGGTATCAAAGAGCAGGCAACAGAGTTCTTGTAACAGATAATCCCTGCTCCCCCTAATAGGTGACCTACATGGCAAGTGAGCTACCTATTGGCTACATCTGTGCAGGGGACCGGAGTCTTCTTCATGAATCATCCTTGGTTGGTGCATCAGTCTCTGCTGGACCCCTGGACCCATATTTGTTGCCTCTATTGGTCTCTTGTTGAGCACCTGTCCTCTCTGGGTTCTTCTATCACCCCACTCTTCCATAAGACTCCTATGGTCTGCCCAAAATTTGCCTGTGAGTCTGAGCATGTGCTTAGATTCTCTGCTGGGTGGAGTTTTTCAGAGGACATCTATGAAAGGTTCCCATCCTGTTCCCTCTTTTCAACCATATTAGGTATCTATTGTATTTTCCCTTTTGAATGAGAATTAAGCATCTTCCTTCTTACTTAGTTTCTTGAGGTCTGTGGATTATGGTATGGTTATCATGTATTATGTGGCTAATATCCACTCATGAGTGAGAATATACCGTATGTGTCTTTCTGTTTCTGGGTTTCCTCACACAAGATGATTTTTTCTAGTTCCCACCATTTTCCAGCAAATTTCTTGATTTTCTTGTTTTTACTAGCTGAGTAGTATTCCATTGTATAGATGTTCCACAGCTTATGTTCATAGTGGCTTTATTTGTAAGAGCAAGAAACTGGAAACAACACAGATGTCCCTCAATCAAAGAATAAATAAAGAGCTTACATTTTGATCCACAATCATGAAGCAGAGAGCTAATATCCCAATCATAGGCCCTTCCTTCGTTTAGACACTTAAAAGCCCACCCCCAGTGATACAGGTCCTCCAACAAGGCTGTACTTCCTTAGTCTTCCCAAGCATTTTCACTAATGAGGGATCAGACTTTTAAATATATAAGCCTATGAGCACTATTCTCATTCAAACTACCATAGTGAGTAACCAGAAAGTCTCCACTTGATGCAATAGCCCCCTGTAATCTTGGATGAACAACGCTTGGCAACAAGAAAAGTAAATTTATCTGTAATCACCTAGTCAGTCTATGGAGTATTGTTACACCAGCACATGTGTATAAAAATAGATTACAAATCCTCCTAAAATATTTTGATGATTGTTGTACAAAGTTTGATTCTGATTTCAACTATAAAATATACTTACTGATGTGCTGAGATTATTTTGGTAATGTTTTAACGATGACTATCATGAACAAAAATAGATTTCTAGAACTTTTAAGTCAAAGCAGTAGCATGAATATCATCATGTTTAACTCAAAATATTTAATAGTCTGTTTTTTAATATTCATCTCTTTGATGAGACTAAAGCAAATCTCTATATGCCTATCTGCATATGTCACTTTGTTATTCGCATTGCAAATTAATAGAACAAGAATTTTTCACTTTTTAAGTTACAACTCATATCAACTCAAAATTTTTGGAGTGTTCTTGGGAAATGCTAGATCATACGCTTTTTTCATGAATTTTAACTCTGAAGAAAAATTTTAATAATTTTCTCAGTTGAAATATTTTTACTTAAAATCATGTTGGTGATGATTCACAGAGATTGAAACTACTAATCCAAAATCATTTAGAGTCTTATGAGAATTGTTGAAGTTCTTTTCTGAAGATGAAATTTTTTGCATAAATCTTAATTATGACAGTCATGATAGGATCACAATTGTGAGATAACGATGAACACAAATAACCTCTGAAAATTGACTATACTTGTGTAGAGTAACCACCTAAATTTTTTTTTGTTTTGACACACAAGCAGAGTTAAACTGACAGAATTCAAAGACGAACTTTTTAAAATTATTGACTTTGTTATGTTGCATAAAACGTAAAGAATGGCTTCATCATGCAAGTAAACAATGATGAGCCTCACAATAGTTGAACATGCTAACAGGGCTTAAAAGCCAGAATTATCATGTGATAATATGTTTAATAAAATTTAACGTAAAAACTTTAAATTGTTTCTTAAAGACCAATTTACCGATCATCATTATTTTATATTAGCATTAATAAAACACATTTACAGCATGCATATGCAAAATAATCTACATTATTGCAGTAGTGAGTAGGATAAAGAAGGTTGGTCAATGGGTGCTAAGATGCACTGAGATAAAATTAAGATATTATGATGCATTGTTGCATATTAGGATGGTTACAGAAAGTCATCCTGTACTGAATGGGTACCTTATGAAGGGAAAAGAAAGATTTGTGAATGCTTTTGACAAATTAAACTGATAGATGTTTGAGAACCTGAATATACATACCCTGATGATACATTTATATCACATGAAAACTGTACTAATATGTCACACATTTTCTTTTTTATATAATAGTCAAATGTAAAAATTTTAAAATTATAAATCATTGTATTCGTTGTTCTATTACTGTGAAGAGATGCCATGACCAACACAATACTTATAAAAGAAATTATTTGATTGTGGGTAGACTTAGAGATTTAGAAGTTGAGTACGGTATTATCAAGATGTAAGCATGATGGCAGGCAGGCATGGTGCTAAAGATGTAGTCAAAACAAGGCAAAGCTGCCCACTCTCTTCTTATCTCTTCAACATAGTTCTTGAAGTCCTAGCTAGAGCAATAAGACAACTAAAGGAGATCAAGGGGATACAAATCAAAAAGGAAGATGTCAAAGTATCACTATTCCCAGAAGATATGACAGTATACATAAGTGACCCCCAAAATTCTTCCAGAGAACTCCTTCAGCTGATAAATACAGTCAGCAAAGTGGCTGGATACAAAGTGAACTCTAAAAAATCAGTAGCTCTCCTGTTTCAAAAGACAAATAGGCTGAGAAAGAAGTTAGGAAAACAACACCCTTCACAATAGCCAAAAATAATATAAAGTACCTTGGTGTGGCTCTAACCAAGCAAGTAAAAGACCTATATGAAAAAAAAAAATCAAGTCTCTGAAGAAAGAAATTGAAGATCAATTTCAAGATCAGAAGATGCAAAGATCTCCCATGCTCATGGAACAGTAGGATTAACATAGTGAAAATGGCTCTCCTACCAAAAGCAATCTACAGATTCATTGCAATTCTCATCAAAATACCAACACAAATTTCTACAGACCTGAAAGAACAATTCTCAATTTTATATGGAAAAATACAAACAAAACAGTTAAAACAATCCTGTAAAATAAAAGATCTTGTAGAGGTATCTCCATCCGTGATCTCAGGCTCTAGTATAGAGCAACAGTAATAAAAGAATCATGTTACTGGTATAGAAACAGACTGGTGGATTGATGTAATCAAATTGAAGAACCAGAAATAAACCCACACACCTATGGAAACTTAATTTTTTACAAAGAAGCCAAAACCATACCATAGAAAACAGAAAGCATCTTCAATAAATGGTGCTGGCCTAAATGAATGTTTATATGGAAAAAATGCAGAAGGACCCATATTTACCAACCTGTATAAAATAAAGTCCACATGGATCAAAGACCTCAACAAAAAAACCAGACACACTAAACTTGTTAGAAGAAAAAGTTGGAAAGAACCTTGACCTCATTGGCACAGGAGACAATTTCCTGAACAGCTCAAGCTCCAAGATCAACAATCAATAAATGGGACCTCATGAATCTGAAAAACTTCTGTAAAGCAAAGGACACTGTCATCAGAACAAAACGACAGCCTACAGACTGGGAAACTTCTTAATAAACCGTACATCTGATAAAGGTCTACTATCCAGAATATATAAAGAACTCAATAAGTTAAACAGCAACAAATAAAGTAATCCAATTTAAAAATGGGATACAGAGGTAAATAAAGAGTTCTCAATAGAGGAACATCGAATGGCAGAGAAACACTTAAAGAAATGTTTAATGTCCTTAGTCTTCAGAGAAATGCAAATCAAAACAACCCTGAGATTTCACTTTATGCCCATCAGAATGGCTAAGATCAAACACTTAAGTGACAGTACATGCTGGAAAGGATGTGAAGAAAGGGAAACACTCCTCCACTGCTGGTGGGAATGTAAACTTGTACAACCTCTTTGGAAATCTATCTGGTGCTTTCTCAGACAATTAGGAATAGTGCTTCCTCAAGATCCAGCTATACCATTCCTAGGTATATATCCAAAAGATGCTCAAGTATACAACAAGGACATTTGCTCAACCATATTTGTAGGAGCTTTATTTGTAATAGTCAGAAGCTGGAAACAACCCAGATGCCCCTCAGTTGAGGAATGGATAGAGAAATTGTGGTACATTTACACAATGGTGTATTACTCAGCAATTAAAAGCAATGAAATCATTGAATTTGCAGGCAAGATCATCCTGAATAAGGTAATCCAGAAGTAGAAAGACATATATGGTATATACTCACTTTTAAATGGATATTAGTCATATAAAATAGGATAAAATCTATCATCTTAAAGTAGCTAAACAACAAGGAGGACCCTAGGAAAGAGACTGAAACCTCACTCAGAAGATCAGAGAGGATAGACATTGGAAGTAGAAGACAGTGACCAGGACAGGAGGCTTCCACAGGGGATATCTGTATAGCAAAGACTCATACCTAAACTTTGGGCAGAGTGCCAGGCACCTTGTGGAAGAAGAGGGAGATAGAAAGAGCTGGAAGTGACAGGAACTCCACAAGGAGACCAACAGAGGGGGAAAAAGAAATCTTTACCCAGCAGAGGCTGCAGAGATGCATTCTCCAACCAAGGACCATACATGAAGAGGACCTATACACCCTGCTCAGCAGAAGCCCATAGGGTGCTTAGTTTCCAAGTGGGTTCCCTAGTAAGGGGTACAAAGGCTGTCTCTGACATGCGCTCAGTGGCAGGCTCTTTTATCACCTCCCTTTATGGGGTACAGCCTTGGCAGACCACAGAGGGAGATGATGCAGCCAGCCCTGATGAGACCTGATAGGCTAGGGTAAGATAGAAGGGGAGGAGGTACTCCCTTATCAGGTGACTAGAGAAGGGGCATAGGGGGAGAAGAGGGAGGTGCATGGAACTAGAAAGAAATGAGGGAGAGGCCTACAGGAGGGATACAAAGTGAATAAATTGTAATAATTAATTATTAATTTTAAAAAACCAACAAAACAAACAAACAAACAAAAAAGGAATTTCAGTTCATTGCTTCCAGTGTACTGCAGTTCATTGTTAAGTTCGTGGTTAATTTTGATTTTCTTTTGGTGAAGGGTATAAATTATGTGTCTAGATTCATTGTTTTGCATATGGAACTTCAATACCATTTGTTAAAATTAATCTTAGTTTCACTTTTGTTTTCTTTTCCTTTGCTACATACTTAAATTGACTGTATTTGTATGGTTCTATTTCTGGACTCCACATTCAATTTGTTGATTGATTTTACTGTATGTTTATAACAGGCACTAAAGTATATGCTATCATTACATAGTTTTCAATTTTTTCCTAGTTGCTTTAGGTCTTGTCCACTCCTTTCAACCTTTAGAGTCCATTCATTGATATACATAACCTATCTGCCCAAAAATTTGACTTAAGATCAAAATAGGCATTTCGAGAGATGGCTCAGAGGTTAAGAGCACTGAGTTCAATTCCCAATAACCACAACCATCTATAATGAGATCCGGTGCCCTCTCATGGCATGTAGGCAGAATATTGTATATATAATGAATAAATAAATATTTTTTAAAAAGATCAAAATCAGGGTCAGAAGTTCATCTTTTCTTCTAATGCTTTTCTCTGTTACTCATTTATGTTGCCAATTTATTGGTTCGCAACTGTAGAAGTATATTTATTTATTTATTTATTTTTTTAATTTTTATTTTTATCAGTTACATTTTATTAATTCTGTATCCCAGCCGTGCCCCGAACCCTCGTTCCCTCCCAGTCCCTCCCTCCCTCCCTCATCACCACTGTGCCCCTTTCTAAGTCCACTGATAGGGGGGACCTCCCCCCATTCATCTGATCCTGTTTTATCAGGTATCTTCATTGAGTTCCTGTTAGAAGTATATTTAAAATGAAGAAAGCATCTCAGGAAATAAGGTTTTTGAAATGTACAGAACTTAACTAAAAAATAAAAAATATGTAAGTATGTGATGGTATTTATTTTGACAAAAGCTGAAGGAAATATGATGATAGTGATTTGACAGGACAATTTCTAACGTTGATAAAGATAAGACTGCCGGAAAACTTTAAAAATGACATTGCAAACACTATCATGGACTTGAGAAGATGACACTGTCTCCACTTCAGGTGAGGAAGATGAATAGCCTTCACTAATTTGAGGCACAGAACTTCTAAGTTCTTAGGAAGAAAATGTTATTTCATTTGTTTGTATACAGTATAAGCAGAACAAAATGAATATTAATTCCTCTTTTATAATATAAATTTCAAAAATGTACTCTAAATTTATTAGCACAATTGTTGGTATAATGTTCTTTTAAAATGTATATGCCTTACCCTTGCTAATTCAAATGCTGATTTCCCCACCCCTCAATTCTCTGGTTTCAATCTGGATATTGCATTGTGATACTCACTATAAGCATCCTGTCTCAACTCTTGTGTAAACAGGACACAAATAAAGCAACTAGATACAATGTTGTGCAATGGGAGGAGCCAGAGGACAGGGAAGAGGGGAGGAGTTAGAAAACAGGAAAGGGTTGGAGGAGAAGGAGGAGGAGAATGAGGAGAGCAGAGAGGGAGGAGAGAGCTTGGAGGACTTGGAGCATGAACTAGACCTAAGATTTCACAAAAGGCAAGTATAATGTGGGAAATGTAAATGTTAGGAAACTGAGGGCTTGGAGGTTTAGGAGGAAGTAATGCCCAGCATTGTGTTCTAGGTTAACTAAAAACCCAGTCTCTGTGTGGTGATTTGCTTATACAGCTGTTTAAGATTAGCATCAAGCATTACAAGAAGATAAACCAATAGTAAATTTTAAGTGCTTACAACACACAATCCCCTTTGCTATTACTCATAATAATTAGCTAAGTGCCTATGAATAACTTTACACTGAAGTTAAAAATATTTCTTCAAAATGAATATATAATGTAAAATGGTGTGACTTTTTAACCATCTTTAAAATTTTCAAAGAACCTAATATTTTATTCCTGTTACTTAATCATCATTATTTGCATATTATTGTCCATTGTGTTATGTAAACAATAAAATCTACTAGTAAAACATTACGCCAACTTTCCTAAATGTTCAGCATTAGTTTACAGAAGCATAGAAAGAAATTCTTCAGTTTCCACTGCCGATTACTAGTGGTAAGAATGATTCTTCTGTCAATTAGAACACTTGGAAAAAAGGTTATAATTTGTCTTTTTATGTACTCTCTTGATAAGTGTGCGTATCTGTACACATGTACACACATAACTTTGTGTGCATAATTTAGAATTATTAAATTCTGCTTTAAATTATTTATAATATGAAATATTAATTTTATGACCATTTTCTCTCTTTAGAATATTTGGTATTCTGAATTTTTTATTTATTTGAGATTTCTATATTATTTACATATTTTCTTAGAAAACTCATGTAATCCTAACAAAAGAAAAAATGTATGCTTAATTACAAAGTCTTCCAGTGCTCAAGGTCTAAAGTTGGTTTTTATGTAATGTTTGTATTTTATGCTGTAGAACCCTAATCTGTCCCTTAAGAGCAATTTTGTAATCACACACAGAAGCAGTTCTTCATTAGGGAGATTGTCTCTGCTTCCCCTTTGTCCTCAAAGCTACCCCTTCCTCTTTCCTTGATTTTATTTCCATTTCTGTGACTCATCATTTTTGGAATCTTGCCTGAAAGGAATCATACAATATGAGTCTGAGACTGGCTTAATTTCATTCAGATTCTTGCCCTTGGGGACATTGTAGTTTTTTCATGTATTAATCAGTACTTTGCTCACTGTGGTTGTAACATAATGTATTAAACATCCAGACAATCAAGAAATTTTAGTTATTTATCATTTGCTATAGAAGAATTTTAATCCGGCAACATGGCTTTTCTGGCAAGGGATCATATCCAAAGACTTTCTGGGTCTATCTGATAGGCTGGAATGCAGACACACTTTGTTTTACAGTATGATCTGGCTAGAATACAAGCACACCCTTAGTACACACCCTTAATTCCAAACAATGAAGTGTATATACGGAAACATCCATAGTTGAAAGTGACATCTAATTGACCAAGTGATGAATCAGAGAAAGACTTGACAGGGGTGGTGTGTGTGGTAGGTGGGGGGTTTTGACCAAGAGTGTTTCGCCAGAACTATTTTACAGAGATAGGCTGCAATAACAGGCTAGGGAAGGGTGAAGACGGAATTACGCAGAGAATAAGACAGAGCTAGAAGATTAAAACATATCTCCAGAATCAGTTTGAGGCATAGTAGAGAACCAATAAGAAGTCAAGAGAAACCAGTTTGAATCAGTCAGCTTAGAGATGAGTTTAGACCAGAACAGCTAAGTTGAACCATCCATCAAGAGTTCAGAAAAAGCCACTGAGTTCATGTCACAGACAGCCCCTCTTTCCCTTACTAGGGCACCCACTTAGACACTGAGCTGCCATGGGCTAAATCTGTGCAGGGGTTTAGGTTATATCCATGAATGGTCCTTGGTTGGAGTATCAGTCTCACAAAGTACCTCTGAGCCCAGATATTTTGGTTCTGTTGCTCTGCTTGTGGAGTTCCTGTCCTCTCCAAGTCTTTCTATCTCCCTCTTCTTTCATATGATTCCCTGCACTCTGCCCAAAGTTTGGCTATGAGTCTCATCATCTGCTTTGATACCCTGCTAGGTAGAATCTTTCAGAGGCCCTCTATGGTAGGCTCCTGTCCTATTCCCTGTTTTCTCCCTGTTCCTATGTCCACCCTATTTGTCTTTCTAAGTGAAGATTGACCATCTTATCCAGGGTCCTCCTTATTGCTTAGCTTCTTTAGGTGTACAGATTTTAGTATGTTTATCTTATATTATATGTCTAATAGAGCTTACTAATTGGCTACAGTGATCCTCTGTGACCTTTCTGCCTCTCACCATGATTTATGTGGGTGGTGAGGACATACTAGAAACCTCATACTTGAGCAGCAAATATCCTACCCATTCAACTATCTTGAGAAGCTCTAAATGGAATCCTTAAAAAATCATGGGATATTTAATTTTAGATGTTAGAGAACATCTTTGGCTGGCTCTTTGATCATCTCCCTCTGAGGTCAGAAAGTCTTAACAGGCCACAAAGAGGACCTCCCCTATCAGTGAACTGGTTAGGAGAGAAGAGTGAGGGGGCTACAGCTGGGATACAAAGTGAATACATTGTAATGAATTTTATAAAATTAAAAAAAAGAGTTCAGAAAAAGCTAGGAAGGCTTGGGGACAGCTCTCATCTCATTCCCTCATCTGAAGAAATAAAAACACTTACAGTTTGCTTGTTACAAATGAACACATCATGAATAATCACTCATAAGCTCTTTGTTTTCTCTGTTTGAAATCCAACAAAGCAATTGCTGCTTAAGTATATATTTATTCAGAGTAGCTGAGCCATTTTTTTCAGGCTTATAGTGTACGAAAACTCCAGTTTCTCTTTATCTTGCAATTGATATCTTTGTGTTTTATTTCCTAGCTCTGCTCTTAGCCCATCTGTAGCATTATCTGTCCTTTCACATTTTAACTTTGAGTCTATACTTAAGAATAAACAAGTTTCTTAAGATTGCATAGATCTGAGTATTTTGTGCATTCTGTAAATCTCTCCCATTTTACATATTTAAATCAATGAGCATACAAACAACTAAACTCACTGCTTTGACTTCTACTAGTATGTTTCAGCAACCACTAGGTGCAGAGTAGGATAGGTCACCATGAACCCCTTCCCCATCTATAACCAACTCTAAACAGGGCTCCCTTGCATAGGTCCAGTGCAGATAGCATCAGAAACTACAGCTGACTGTTAATAGACCTGTTTTGTAGTTCCTGTGCAGATAGCATCAGTGGCTATATTTTTGAGATCCCAATGCCTGTGTCAAGCTCAGAAGTTATTATTTTCAGCCCTTTTCCCTGTCTTCCACACTTACTTTCCCTCTGCCCATTCTTCCACTCACTCTATGGCCTCAAAAAAGAGTTAGTCTTATTATATGTTTAAAAAGCAAGAAGAGAATGAGAGGTAGAACTTTGTTTTTTGAAACAGGGTTTCTGTGTATAATAGTCCTGGCTCTAGTGGAATTTTCTTTGTAGAGCAGACTGACCTTGAATTCACAGAGATCTGCCTGTCTCTTCCTCCTAAGTGCTAAGATGAAAGCCATAGAAAAGTACAATTTTTAAGGCACTTCAAGTAATTGTGTCCAGTGATTCATCTGCTCTCACTAGTAAATTAACATACAGTGAGTCTTAACACATAATATCAAGATTGTGAGAGGATTCTTAATTTGCTAACTGAATAATATGCAGCTATGTGTCTCAACTTATGTTCATCAGCTTGGAAAAATCGTTTTTCCAAGACATGTTCATCACCTTGGAAAAATCGTTTTCGACATGTGTATATTAAAGAGTCACATTCAAATCTATAAATAGACTAAAATTACTTGTCAATAAAAATACAAATTCAAAGAAATTTTAAGTGAGAGTTTTTTAAAGACCTCAACATTATCACAAAAATTAAAATAAGGAACAAAAGAAAATTACTTCTTTTGTCATCTTTTTACAGAAAGTATTTATGTTTAAGTCCACTGAATCAATAAGTCATGACTATTTACTGAGTAACAATATAGGAATTCTGACTGTCATGACTTAGAATTATACATGGTTTGGCTCTATAAATAAAATTTATAAGTGTAACAGAATAAAAACTCTTCACCAATACTTATCTTCTTGATATAACTGATTTTTAGTACAGAATCTTTTTTTTCAGTACTCTAAAATTAACAATGTAATATAATATAATGCCATTTAAATTAATACTTTAAATAGTCTATCATAAATACTAAACAAACAGTTCAAAATTAATTCAGGCTTAAACAATGTTAACTGCTTGATAAACACAGATTATTGTCTTTATTGAGATTAATTTAAATGTCACAATATCTAAATGTAATCACAGCACTTTCGTAAATGGTTTCAAATAGCAAAAAGGACAATAAGAAAACCATCCTTTTAAAGCAGAGAGAAAACATTGCTCCAAAATTAGGACAGTTATAGTCCTTGAAATTTCAAAATAATGTGTGAAGGGATTTGCTTACTTAAATTAAAAGGACAAGTTAAGTATCAAGCACTGGTGTCTGCAAATGTTACTGATCTATGGGCTCTGCTGGTGCTCATAGACCATGGTAGGAAATTCATTTCATGCTTGTCTATTCTGATAAAATTCATGACTGAATTGTTTGAAAATGGTGCAAACACAGAATGATTATAGGAATCCCCCTAAGTATGGGTCAAACTGGTATCTTCAAGCCATTACAGTATTGGCGTACCTCCATATTTTAGGCTTGAAAGAAATATGTCAAACTTCAGCATACAATTTGATCAGCAGAATTACTAATAAATAGTGTATGCAATAGGAAAATAAAATACCAGTGAAAGACACCAATAAACTATATATAAAAGTATGCAAAATAAAAATAATGCTAACTTGTTTGATCGTAAGTCTTCTGATGTTAGCCTCCCCAAGCTCTAACTGTTGTGTTCCCAATGATGAATAGCAGCGATTTGTGTTCTCATATTCTATATATGTTTTACAAGAATGAAAATTAAATCTTAGTTCTTTCTTTGGCTGTATATCTTAAAGCTCGCTGGGGGGGCATAAGCTAAATACTCCCAAAATTTAGAATAACTAGCTTTTGAGAGTATAGGCATCCATGATGACAATCATTCCTGAATTTTTCTTTAATAACTTTCCTAATCATTTTGTTGAGGTTCTTATTCCCTCATCCTTTAAATATGGATATTCTTTCAAAATAGAATTATGAACTTTTATTCTTTTAAACAAGTCTGTATATATATATATTTATTAGTGAGTTATACACTGATAATTTCATTTTTCTCCTTTGGACAGTTTTCTTCATAAAGCCTTCATTGCAAACTGATTATTGGACATTATTATTAGAAGTGGATTCTGTTTCATCTAGAATATTACTACCTACCATCTGTGTTCTCTGTTAAAATGATTAGAAATATTTTCCTCAAAACAGATCATGTTAAGACTAATTAGTTTACATATACACAAAGAAACCCTTCCACATAACTAATATCAAATCAATAATGAAGAGCCATCCATATGCCCAATTCAAAATATTCAGACTCAATAAAAACAAAACAAAAAAAAAAACCAAAAAAAAAAAAAAAAAAAACCTTTGCTCTTGCTGTGGCCTCTCATAGTGGCATACCAAGAGAATTTCACTGGTTGACGTGGCCTTCTTTGACTCCATTCTTTAAATCCAATCCAATGAGTTCTATGAAATTACTTTGATTAAGCCAATTCCATTGTTACTAACATCAAGTTCAGCAGTCAGTACCTTGAATCATAGGTTTGCATTTCTCTTCCTAACTACATCACTTGTTGACTCTCCTGTCACTACCCTTCTTTATTACCGAGTTTGTCATTGGCAGTATTAAGACAGAATGGCTCACTCTCTTTTGGTAAATTCCTGAATACAGAACTTCATAAGGTAAAATATGGGTTACTCTACCAATTCCTTTTGTGTATTATCATTAATACTACACAGCTGATCTCTATAACTTTCTCTTTTAGATAAAGATTGTGTCATTAGAGTGAAGACGAAGATTTCCTTTTTCTCTGTCTTCTGGATTCTTCTCCACACCCACCAGTGACGTACACACTTCTGGACAATCTTTTCACTTAAATGGTGTTCTATTTCTGCTCTTCAGAGATCTCATAAACATAATGTGAACAAGTATTAATATAGTACTGAGGTTGAAGTTTAGTGATTCATTTTCCCCAATAAATGAGATAATAAATGTCATAATCTTGTCCCTCTCTTTGCAAGTGAACATATTTATTTAAACATTCATATATCATTACATATTCTACCCATTGGTCCTCAAATAACTGAAGTTGACAGCCTTCATTATACTTTATTTTCTATTCTATCATATATTTATATGCTAGTTACAGATATGTAAATATCTGAAATGAATCTTGTACATATTCAGTTGATCATTCTAAAGCTTTTATATTTGTATATGTGTTTGTGTATATGTGTTCATGCATGTATATGTGTTCATACATGTTGCATATGTGTGTTTATGGGTGTGGGAAGTGGGCATGCACAGCTGTATATATGCATGTACATATATGGTAAACAGGTGTTTTTGCCTATCATTTTTTACCTTACGTTTTAAATGGTATTTTTTTATGTGTATCCATTGTGTATTTTATTTTATCCGTTGTGTATGTGTAGGTATGCATGTGCACCAGTAAGGTCAAAGGAGAGCAAAGCATCCCCTGAATTTGCAGTGACAGGAGGTAGTTAACCTTCCAAACTCCAGTCTGCAAGAGCAGAAAACACTTCAAATGGCTGAACCATCTGTCTAGTTATACTTTCTTGAGAAAGGTCTCTAACCAAACCTAGAGTATTCAGATTCATTTAGGCTTGATAGGAATCATGCTCCTAGAAGTCTACCTTGACTTTCCTAGTTCTGGAGTAACAGATTCATAGGTATTGGGGCTCCAAACTTAGGTCCATATGTCTCGTTAATAAATGAACCATCTCCCTTTAAATCAGTGATCTAAATATTTTTTTTTCAAAATAACCTAGTTTGAATTGTCACATACCACTACCCATTCAAACTCTCACATATACACAATTAACAACTTTATAAAAGCATACTTAATCTTAGAGGCCACACCTGGAGGAAAACCAGGTAGGCTGCCCATGAACTTTAGTCTCTCTCTCCAGGTCTGCTATTCCAATCCCTAGCCCTGCAACAGAACACCAGCTGAAGACTTTTCTCACCCCTGCCCATATTTCCTGTGGAGGCCACAAATCATCCTATCTTAACTCCTCAACCTCCCATAACTTGTTGCTTTGTCCCAGACTCCTGCAGGCATCCTCTGCTAACCCAAAGTGCTACTGCTAGGGTAAGAAATAGGCTGAAGGTAGACCCATACCTCTCTTACTACACCAGAGATGCAACATCCCCAGACTCATCTCCAGATTTATAGTTGGACACCTGCTGTGGTCTCCCTTTCCTCTCTGACCTCAATCCTAAGGGATCAGAAAGACCTTCTCCTCCACACTTTCTTATCCCTACTCATCCCAATTACTCAAGCTCCAATACCAGTCGGAATTCTCTGTGAACATACCAGCTGGATAGGTTAGAAAAACAGACAACACACAGCAATCACACTCTTCAAAAATCCAGGGAGAAAACAGAAACTAAGGAACAAAACACTGAACCAATAAAGGACAATCCAGAAATCAGTACTTACACCTTTAAACATCCAAAACCCAGATGAATAGATGTCAGTGCAAAACCAAAATCAATAACAGCCAGAGGAACATTTCTGCTAAAGCTCAAATATCGTATTATAGCAGGCCGTGAATATTCCAACATAGCTGAAGCACAAA
>REGO01001569.1:20840-39235 GCA_010120015.1 Rhombomys opimus | reverse complement strand
AGTGTCTTCTGTAATGCTCAATTTCTATTTAGGTATTCCTGAAATGTGTTTTTGTCATTGAATATCTTGTTTTCTCCAACTATGAGGACTGAGAGTTTTGCTGGGTATAGTAGTCTGGGCTGACATCTGTGTTCTCTTGGAGTATTCATGATATCCATCCAGGCCCTTCTGGTTTTCATCGTCTCTGTTGAAATGTCAGGTGTGATTCTCATCGATTTGCCGTCATATGTTACTTGGCCTTATTCCCTTGCAGCTTTTAGTATTGTGTGTGTGTGTGTGTGTGTGTGTGTGTGTGTGCATGTGTGTGTGTTCTGTATACTTACAGATTTGATTGTTATGTGGTGGGAGGATTTTCTTTTCTGGTCTAATTTATTGGATGTTCTGTAGGCCTCTTTTATTCTTATAGGCCTCTACTTTAAGTTGGGGAATTTTTCTTCAATGATTTTTTTTGAAAATATTTTCTGGGCCTTGGAGTAGGTAATCTTCTTTTTCCTCTCCTCCTATTATTCTTAGGTTTTGTCTTTTTGTTTTGTCTTGAATTTCTTGGATGGTCTGTGTCAGAAATTTTTTATATTTAACATTTTCTTTGACAGATACATCGATTTCTTCCATTGTATCTCCACACCTGAGATTCTTTCTTCCATCTCTTGTAGTCTGTTGGTTATGCTTACCTCTGTAGTTCCTGTTTTCTTCCCTAAATTCTTCCTCTCCATTATTTCCTCCATTTGTGTTTTCTTTAATTATTCCAGTTCTGCCTTCAGATCTTGAGGCATTTTGTTGATTTTCTTCACTTGTCTGACTGTATTTTCCTGTTTTTCCATCAGGTCCTTCAGCTGTTTGTTTGAACAATTCTCTGTCTCTTTTATTTCATTCAATGATTTAAGCATTTCCTCTCTAAAGCCCACAAACTTTTTGGCTGCAACTTCATGTATTTCTCCACGGATGGCCATAATCTGTTTGTATTATTCTTCCTCTATTTCTTTAAGGTAGTCCATAATCTGTTTGAGTATATCTTCTTCTAGGTCTTTACGTATTTTATTTGTTTCCTCTGGTATCCTCTTCATGAGCACAGATGTTAGGTCATCTTCTTGAATTTCAATTATGCTGGGGTGTCCAGGGCTACTTGCCCCTTGATAACTGGGTTTTGGAGATGTCATATTTCTCTGTCTTTTGTTGGTTGAGCTTTTACCGCTGGCCTCTACCCATTGGGCTATCATAGGTGTTTGGAGTTAGTTTCTTGAGGTTCCTGGAATCCTATGGTGGAGAAAATCCCCTTGGCAGGACATGGTTTTTCCTGAAGGAAGCCTTCTCAGTTTTTTTGTGTATAGTCACTGGATGGCAGGTGTTTTTCAGGAGTTGTCACTGCTCACCTCAGGCATAGAGACCTGAGTGGTAACTGTGGTCCTTTTTAGTTGAGAGGCCTCGCCTCTCACCCAGAGATGTCCTGAAGACAGCTGCCCTGCTTCTGGGTTTCTTGCTGTAAATATAGTGAGCTGTTGCTGTAGCCTGTGTGTCCCGTGGTTTGGTCAGTTTTGTTAGGAATAACTGTTTGCCACTTGGAGCAGTATATGGGGGGTTGATCTCAGGGATTCCAGGCTTTTGTGGGTCTGAGCTTGCGTTCTCTGTGCCCCAATACCCAAGTGGTAATCTGTGGCGTGTTGGTACTGCTCTCCTCGTAACAGCAGACTATCTGCTGCACAGCAGGTCCCTGGTTTGTGCTGGTCTGTGGAGCCTTTTCCAGGGATATACTGGGTGGCCTAAGTCTGTCTCTTTTGCTCTGTTCCCTATGAGGATTTCTCCCTACAGTGACTCCCAGTCGCTGGTGCCCTGGGGCACACAGCTTTGTCTGTGCTGGAGAGCTGGGTCTGAGCTGTGCTTGAGGCTGGAGCCCTGTTCAGTGATGGCGGGTTGCACCCGCCTGTCTGCAAGACTTTTTCCAGGGAAAGACTGGGTGACCCAAGTCAGTACTGTTTCCTTCCTTCCCTGTGGGTTTTTCTCCAGACAGGGACTCCCAGTCTTTGTTGCCCTAGGGCACACAGTTCTGTCTGTGCTGGAGAGCTGGTGTGCAGCAATTGTCCATGCCCCATGGCTGGAGTCAAGTTCAGTGATGGTGGCTGGTACCCACCTGTCTGGGAGACTTTTTCCAGGGAAAGACTGGGTGACCCAAGTCAACACCATTTCCTTCCTTCCCTGTGGGGATTTCACACAACTGGGACTCCCAGTCTCTGGTGTTTCTTGTGCCCACCAATCAGCTTGGGAAGATGATCAGGACACGCAGGCATGTGGCTCTGGTCTGGTGACCTACTGCCTGTTGGACCCAGGATCTCTTCCAGGTTCTGGATGGGTGACCTGAGACTGATTCCCACGCCGTGGGAGTTTCCTCTCACCTTGGAAACAAGATCGCTGTTGTTTTAGGGCCCAGAGTTCAGTCTCTTGGTCACTGTATGGAAAATGTTGTCCTGCTCCTCAGGTGCAGTGTTCTCCTGGCACAGCCATTTTGTCCGAAGTCCCCTCCTATTTATTTAATTAATAAATTTTATTAATTAAAATTTATTCACTTTGTTTCCAGTGGTAGGCAACACCCTGGCCTCTCCTAATCTCACATTCCCTGCCCATTCTCCTCTCTTGCCCCACGCCCATATCACAGATAGGGTTAATCCTCAACCCCTATCATATAACCCTAGACTGTCAAGTCTCATCAAGACTGGCTGCATTTTCTTAATCTGTGGCTTGATAAGTCTGTTACCATCTCAGAGGGAGGAGATCAAAGAGGCAGCCACTGAATTCATATCAGAAACACCTCCTCCCCCTTGCTCCCCTACTAGGGAACCCACCCGGAGACTGAACTGCCATGGGCTACACCTGTGCAGGGCTTCATAATTATCTCCATGCATGCTCCTTCATTGGAGTATCAGTCTCAGAAAAGACACCTTGGCTGAGAATGTTTTGTTCTGTTACTCTCCTTGTGAGCTCCTGTACACTCCAGGTCTTTCATTTCCCCTTCTTTCATAAGATTCTCTGCACTCTGACCAAAATTTGGATAAGTTCTCAGCATTTGCTTCAATACCCTACTTGGTAGAGTCTTTCAATGGTCTTCTGTGGTAAGCTCCTGTCCTCTTCCCTGTTTTCAATTTCTTCCAATTTCCATCCTATTTGCCTTTGTGAACAAGGATTTATCATCTTACCCAGGGTCCTCCTTCTTAGCTGCTTTAGGTGTACATATTGTAGTATGTTTACCCTATATTATATGTCTAATATACACTTATAAGTGAGTATACATCATTTGTGTCTTTCTGTCTCTATGTTACCTCACTCAAGATGATCTTTTCTAGTTCCCACCATTTGCCTGCAAATTTCATGATTTTCTTGTTTTTAATAGCTGAGTGGTATTCCATTGTGTAAATGAACCACAATTTCTGTATCCATTCCTCCACTGAGGGACATCCGGGTTGTTTTAGCTTCTGGCTATTACAAATAGACCTTCTACAAACATGGTTGAGTAAATGTCTTTGTTGTATACTTGAGCAAACTTTGGGTATATGCCTAGGAGTGGTATAGCTGGATCTTGAGGTAGCACTATTCTTAATTATCTGAGAAAATGCTAGACTGATTTTCAAACTGTATGTATAAGTTTACATTTCCACCAGCAATGGAGTAGGGTTCCTCTTTCTCCACATCCTCTTTAGCATGTGTTGTCACTTGAGTTTTTAATCTTAGCCATTGTGATGGGTGTAATAGGAAATCTCAGTGTCATTTTGATTTGCATCTTCCTGATGACTAAGGACTTTGAGCATTTCTTTATGTGTTTCTCTACCATTAATCATACGTTTAATGAGAAATCTTTGTTTAGTTCTGTACCCAGTTTTTAAAGTGTATTTCTTGATTTGCTGTTTTCAAGTTATTGTACTGTATTTATTAAATCTCAGTTAATTTTTGTAGCTATAGTTTATTCTGAATACCATGATAAGATAAAGTCCCCCCCCATTAACAACCTGCCCACTATCCTTACTTTAATTTAATGTCTACCTCTTCTCCAAAATTAGTCTTTGTATATAAACTTTGTATACAAACTTAATACTATGGACATGTATTTGAATATTTTTCTCCATTGAGGTGTTTTGTATACCATTTGTTTCTTTTAAATTATTTCAGGTAACTGAAACTTACGCAACTTCCGTTTTTAGCAGATTTTAACTTAATTTTATATTTTTGGCACTCAACATGCTCACTGATTTAATAAATCCTGTAAAGTGAAATTTGACTTCACATTTCACTGTGCTATTATTAAAGATGTTGGTGTATTACACTCTGGTAGTCTTAGTAGCTGCACACTTTCATTTTGTGCTTACTGCTTTGTAGAATTGCTAATGACTTTACTGTTTTTTCTGCCTTTAAGCAATACTACTTGACTGTGTCCTCAATAGTTTACTTTATGGGAGGAACTGGAATATTTTTAAATTTTATTTATTTTTTATTTAATTACAATTTTTCACTCTGTATCCTAGTTGTATTCCCCTCCCTTATTCCCTACCAATCCCACCCTCCCGACCAACCACTTCTCCTCACATACCCCTCGCCAAATCCACTGATAGGGGAGGTCCTCCTCTCCTTCCTTCTGATCTTAGTTTATCAGATCACATCAGGAGTGGCTGCATTGTCTTCCTCAGTGGCCTGGTAAGGCTGCTCCCTCCTCAGCGGGAGGTGATCAAAGAGCAGGCTAATCTGTTCATGTCAGAAGCAGTCCCTGTTCCCATTACTATGGAACCCACTTGGACACTGAAGTGCCATGGGCTATATCTATGCAGGGGTTCTAGGTTATCTCCATGCATGGTACTTGGTTGGAGTATGAGTCTCTGAGAAGACCCCTGTGTTCAATTTTTTTTTTTGGTTCTGTTGCTCTCTTTGTGGACTTCCTGTCCTCTCCATATCTTACTATTTCCATTTTAGTAGAAGAATCTTATTTAGAGCCTGTGTCCTTTTTAGCCATGGGATATTGGTTGGTTTAGTTCCTGACATCAATTATCTCCAATTATCTGGGCTCTAGATCCAATTAGAAGCTATGATACAAGGACAGCTAATGAACCTTTGAGTATATATTATTTGTTTTCTTATTTTTTCTGATTGTTATGAATTTTAGCTGGGTAAGGCTATTGATAATGTTTCTCACACTGCGAATTTCATAGCACATTCTGGAACTATTATATCTAGTCCTGAGGTAGGAAGAGAAATCTGTCTTTCATTTCTTTTCTAATGAAAATGGATTATTATCTCATAAAAGATATCTCAACCACATTTTTCTTGCCCTCCTTCACTCTGAGCTTCACCAGACCTCCCTTCTCTCCAGGATCCTCTCTCCCTCTCCATCTGTCTCCAAGAAGCAACAACCAAATATGACAATACAAAACACAGTATGACAAGACAAAGCCCTCACACTGAAGCTCAGCAAAGCAACAAAACAGGAAGAAAAGAGACACAAGAGTACCCAAAAAGAATCAAGGACCTACCTACTCACACAGTTAGGAGTTCCACAAAACCACCAAGCTAACAACAGTAAGAAACACTCAGGGGATCTTGTGAAAACCATTCAGCTACCATATTTACTACTTTAATTTCTTTGAATCTGTATGTACCCTGTTTAGCTAAATCAGTGGGGCATGTTCTTCTGGTATTCTCCAACTTCTCTGACCCCGTGACTCCTACAATTTTTCTTCCCTCTCTCCTACAGGATTCCCAGTGCTCTGAAAAAAGGGACATGATGGAGACCTCCAATTTAGACTCTCTTTCTACATAATGGCTGGCAGTGGGTCTCTGTATCCTCTCCTAGAGGATAGCATAATGTCATTAGGACTTATTTCATTTTTTAATTAGTTGCTTTTGCTTCTACCATAGCTTTCTGGACTATCCAGTCCCTGGTTCTTGAACATCCAAACAATGTCGGACATGGGATTCCTCTCATGCAGTAGGCCTCAAGTTAAATCAAATTTTGCTTGGTCACTCCCACAAGTTCTGTGCCATCATTGCTCCAGCATATTTTGCAGGCAGGACATATTGTAATGTCAAAAGTTTTCTGAATGGGTTGGTGTCCATATTTCTCTTTTGGTAGCCAGCAGAGTACCTGCTTATGTTAAAGATACTAGATGTAAGAATGCAGTGAAGGCTTCATGCAGGTGCAAGCTCAACTTTTATATATTCAGTAAGATAAGTGGATGTTTTCTTCTACAATGTGGCTCCACTTTCAGTTTGCAGAGAGCAACCATCTCCCTTAACATCAGAGGGGTTGTTTGAGGATCTCCACTTGACCTCCTCAGCCAACAACTCAACTGAATGCAACCCAATCCCACCACTGGGAGACTTCCCTGGCTACTAGTGATTGCCAGGTCAGACTAAGTATGCTTTATTAGTAGAAGTGCTGAATAGGATCACTCTCATATATTCCCAGAAGTTTCCACTGCACTAGGGTTACACACCATTCCCCAAATGCCCCCTAATTTCATTTATGTATCCCTGCACTCTTTCCTTCATACCCTTCCTCTCGCACCTTATCCTTCTAGCTCCAGGCCCCACCTACCTCCAGACCATCTACAAAATCTATTGTATATATCCATCTTAGAGAGATCCACACAACCCTGCATCAGAGCCCTCCTTTTTATCCAACCTCTCTAGGTATGTGGATTATAGCTTGATTAACTTTACTTAACAGCAGTTATCCGCTTATAAATGAATATATAATATATTTATCTCTCTTAGCCTGAGTTATCTCACTGAGCACATTTTCCAGTTCCATCCATTTATAAGTAAATTCCATGATATCATTGTTTTTTACAGCTGAGTAATATTCCATTTTGTAAATATACAATTTCTTTATTCATTCTTTAGTTGAGGGACACCTGGGCTTTTTCTAGTTTCTGCCTATTATGAATAAATATATGAAAAAATATGTTTGAGCAAGTGTTCCTGTGGTAGCATGGAGTGTCCTTTGGATATGCCCAACAGTGTTATAGATGAGTCTTGAGTTAGAACAATCCCAACATTCTGAGGAATGTTTATATATATTTCCATAGTATCTGCACAAGTTACACTCCCACCAGCAACTGAGGACAATTTCTCTTGCTACAGATCATTGTCAGCATGCACTGATGCTTGTGTTATTAATCTTTGCCTTTCTGATACTTGTAAGATGAAATCTCAAAGTACGTGTGATTTCCATGTCCCTGTTGGCTAAAAATACTGAATATCTCTAAAGTTTCTCAGCCTTTTGTAACTCTCTGATGGAGAATTCTTTATTTAGATCTGTTCCCCATTTTAATTGAATTATTTGTTTTTTGATAGTCATTTCTTGAGTTCTTTATATATTTTGGATATTAGTCCTCTGTTGTTAAAATACCTGCTTTCATTCTATACATTTCTGTTTTGTCTGATTGATGGTGTCTTTTGCCTTACATATTCATTTCACTTTAATGGGGTACCATTTATTAATTGTTGCTCTTAGTGCCTATACCAGTGTTTCTCTGTTTAGAAAGTTGTTTTCTGTGCCAAATATATTCAAGGCTATTTCCTGCTTTCAATGTATGTGGTTTTATATCGAGTTCTTGAATCCACTGGGACTTGAATTTTTTCAAGTATGATAAATATGAACCTATTTGTATTCTTCTACATGCAGACAAGTCACCCAGTATGACTGGCACTATATTTTGAAGATTCTTTCTCTTTTACATTATTTATTTCTGGCTTGATTTTCAAAAATCCAGTGTCTCTAGGTTTGTGGATTTATATCAATTTCTTCAATTTGATTCCAGTGAACAATATGTCTTGTTTATGCCAATACCATGCTATTCTTACTGCTATAGCTCTGTATTACAATTTGAAATCAGGAATGGCGATAATTCCAGTAGTTCTTTTCTTGTTTGGGATTCTTTAAGCTATCCTGGGTTTTTAAGTTTTTCATGAAGTTGAGAATTATCTGTTGGAGATATGTAAAAAACTGTGCTGAAATTTTGATGGGTGTTATGTTGAATCTGTAGATTGCTTTTGGTAAGAGAGTTATTTTTTTTACTAGGCTAATCTTACTCATTCATGGAGATCTTTCCATCTTCTGATATCTTCATCAATTTCTTTCTTCAAAGACTTGAAGTTTTTGTGATACCAGTTTTTAACTTTTTGGTTAGCATTTCCTCAAAATATTTTATATTATTTTAGGCTCTTGAGCATGTGATGTTTTTCTGATTTTTCTCATTCAGTTTTTGTATATAGGAGTTATACTGTTTTTGAGTTAATCCTGCATCCACCTTCTTCTTTAAAAATGTTTATCATCTTTTGAAATTCTCTGGTAGAGATTTAAGAGTCACATATGTGTAATATTGTAACAACTCTAAAGAAGGATACTTTGATATCTTTCCTTCTAATTGGTATCCCAGTGATTTTCATTCATTGTCTTATTGCTCTAGCTAAATCTTCAAGTACATTATTGACTAGACATGGAGTAAATAGACAAATATGTCTTGTTCCTGATTTTAGTGGAATTGCTTTGATAAAGGAACCTATTGTTTAGTGGAATAGAAAGAATTTTATGACACCATAAGGTGAGCACAAGTATTTAACTTTTGGAATGTGTTAACATTTTGCACATCATAGACACTTGACATAACTTTTATTAATATATATGTATATATAGCAATATACAATAACACACTCTTACACACACACACACACACACATATATATATATATATATAAATATATATATATATATATATATATATATATATATATATTACTAATTTACCTAAAATAAGTATCTATTAGCTTTAGGACCTTATCTATAAGGAAATTTATAGTAAAATCATTTCAAAAAGTTGACCAAAATATACACATATTTACGTTAGTTTAGAAAGGGAATACAAAATTTAATATTTGATCATAGCATTCCTATGAATCTACTAGGTTAAATATTATGCATATCTGTCCATGATGATCCAGCAACGGTGGTTAGAACCTTTGGACTTGTAGATAAGGTAAAAATTCTGAATAATTAAGATTTTTGGAGACTATGAAAGCACTTTACATGAAATTCATTCTTTTATATTGGATTTGTTTATCTACACTGGGCTTGTTTATATACACAATAAATAATAAGTCTATTTAAAGAACTTTATTTTTCTTGTGTTCCAGTTCATACAGAAAGAAAGGGCCCTGGTTGTCATTGCTCTCAAACAGACATACAAACATATGCTAAACACATCATCATAATGGAAATGATAATCAAAACCACAATGGAATGCTTCTTCTTAGCTATCATGATGACTAAATAAATATTTGCTATGTTAAAGAAATTTTGATATGTAGTCTTTTCCATTTTGTTAAAAGTCATTTAAAATATCTCTTGAGAATTATCATACTCAAAGGTACTTCAGAACTGAATAATATAAATTGAAATGTGTGGGAAAAGTTTTCTAGCCATCACTAGATCACGTTTTAGTTTAATACAGTTATTTGCTGCAATGCAATTTGCATCTGAAATATTCCATAAACACTCTTGTAAGAAAAACTCATTCCCTAAATTGATATTATGAATACATAGGAGCAATAAAGCATGTAATTTTTAGATCAGTAATAGTTTGATTGCTCTTCAAAGAATGTCAGGGTTCTCTTGTCATACTCATTTTTCCTACAATTCTCCATAGTAAATATTTGCTGCTTATAATCCATTTAAATCTCTGCATAGTATTTAGTGCTCACACTGAAGGAGTTCAATGTTATTTGAAATAAATTTAAGTCACTTCTCTCTGCATATCTCTCTCTCTCTCTCTCTCTCTCTCTCTGTGTGTGTGTGTGTGTGTGTATGTTTGTGTGTATGTGTGTGTGTGTATTTTTATAGCTAGGAATAGATATATTGTTAATGCTATACTAAACAAATTTATAAACCTACTCATACCAGAGTGTTCCTAGATCTTCAGGATTTGAAGCTGGGATCTCAGCCAACTAAAACTTACATATTACTGTACTGTTAATTATGCATACATTGGGATCTTCTTGTAAGCTAGGGACATGATTTTCCTGCTTTGCTTTGTGTGAAATATTGGAAAGTCAAAAAGAAAGTGCTTTTTTTTCTCAATGAATTCTTCTCTCAAACTTGTATGTTTGATAAATATAGGTAAGACAGTTTCAAGTAAAAAAGGAATGTTGCAAATAAAAATATTAATAGTAAGCTACTTTCAGATAGGTTAAACATTATATTCAATTATAATACGTATTGTTCATAAGAAATGTTCTTTAAATACTGAAAATACATTAGAATAGAAATACAAAAAGTAGGGATCCAAGATGGTGTCAACGCACTGTTTCTGAAAGGCAGAGGATTTGAAAATCTGAAATTAGTGAGTGGAGGGGCAACTGAAATCGGAAAATTGGCATTGTGGGTCCCTGAAACAGGGGGGACACCAAAGGAGCAGAGAACTTTTTGATTCAGGTCAAACACAGACTTATTTGTGAACAGAGAGGGGCACTTTCCTTCTTCGGGCACTTTCCTTCTTCCTTCCTCCCAATCAGAGGAGCCAAGCTACAGAGCCAGTGGCACAGATCTTGCTGTCTGAGAACTGAGACACCAGAGGTGGGAACACTTCAGCCTCAGGAGCCAGGATCACCCACGTCCTGATCCTGAGATCTGCATTATAATCCTGCCTGGGTCCCATGCCTGCAAGCGGCTGGCCATGAAGACTCCACAGAGCCTGATTGTATGAACTACTCAGTCCCACCGTGGCTGTGCAGACACCAAAGTCTGGTGGACCTGCAAAACTGCCCAGGGACACCAAGCACAGTGCCACGGTAGTGGCTAGACAAGACTTCCAGGCAGGCACCTAGACACCCCAGTTCTGTATCCAAAACTGTATTCCCTGGTACAGTGACTGCAACACCACTGAGCTGTCTGAGTGCACATTTGGCTCAGGAGGTCCAATCTTGCCATTAGAGAACAGGAGGAACCCCTGTCCATTTAGATTTGACCTGATAGAGAGTTAGTGAGCCCCCAAGTGCCTGCAGAGCCCTAGAACCTGGGTGCTTATAATCTAGCAGCAAGACATCAGAAATCTCCAAACCGCACATCCACTGTGGGAAACAGAGGGTTTCTTGGGACAAGAAAGTCCTGGCTCTGTGGAGCTACCAGCGGAGCTTAGGCAAATAACTCCTGGAGCTCAGTTAGAAACACTTACCATTAGCCTGTAGGCCACTGATATACTCAGAGAATTTGTGCATGTTATCCTCACCAGCTCATGCAATAACTTCAGAGCCTGTGACCGCTTTGATTACCACAAGATGCTCTTCCCTCACACTGAAGGCCTCTACATTCTCTACCACCCAGTCCCTCAAGGCAAACTTCCATGCAAACACGTGCTAGCATTTGTCCTTCTGCACCTTTGGACTTTCCTCTGAGTACAGATGAAGCACCAACACACACACTGGAACCATTGGACATCTATCATCTCCCTGAAAAATTCTCCAGATGCCAGAGAAAGACGGTACCAATCTGAACTGCAGAACCCAAGAACAAACAGTGAAGGTTATGGTTAAACAAATGGCCAGGGGTAGGCAGGAGAACACACACAACAAAAATCAGGAAATCGTGGCTCCACCAGCAACTCCCCAAATCAATGGCTACTCCAATTCATCAGAAACACAGGAAAATGAGCTGAAAAATATGATTATCCAGTCATTAGGGTCACATAAAGAGGAAACAAACAAATTTCTCAGAGAAATAGTCAAGCAAATCCAGACAGTTAAAGAGGAAACGAACAAATCTCTCAAAGAATTGACCTCCCAGATGGAGGCCAAAAAAGAAGTGAACAAAGTTCTCAAAGAAACACAGGCAAATATCACCAAGTGAATAGAGGGACAAGTAGAAACAAAATTAGGGGCATATGGAGAAGAAATGAACAAAAAAATATAGGCCATCATTCAGAAACAGAAAGCCACATTGAAAAAGATGAAGGAAATGGTACAAGACATAAAAATAGAATTAGAATAAATAAAGAAAACACAAACAGAGAAAATGCTGGAGCTGGAGAACTTAGGGAAAATATCAGGAACCACAAAAGTAAGCATCATCAACAGAATACAAGAGATGGAAGAGAGAATGTCTGGTGCTGAAGATACGCTTGTAGAAATTGATAATTTTCTCAAAGAAAAGGAAAATCTGAAAAGTCCCAAATACAAAACATCAAAGAAATCAAAGGTGCCATGAAAAGGACAAAACTAAGAATAATAGAAACTGATGAAAAAGAAGATTCCAGTCTCCAAGGTCTAGAAAATATCTACAAGAAAAGCATAGAAGAAAATTTATCCAACTTTAAGAAAGAGATGTTCATAAATATACAAGAGGCCTATAGAACACCAAACAGACTAGACCAGAAAAGAAAACCCTCACATCACATCATTGTCGAAATACTAAATATACAGAACAAAGTAAAAAAAAAAATATTAAAAGCAGCAAGGGAAAAAGGCCAAGTAACATTTAAAGTTAGACATATCAGAATCACACCAGACTCCTCCTCCTCCTCCTCTTCTCCTTCTCCTTCTCCTTCTTCTCCTTCTCCTTCTCCTTCTCCTTTTCCTCCTCCTCCTCCTGCTCCTCCTCCTCCTCCTCCTCCTCCTCCTCCTCCTCCTCCTTCTTCTTCTTCTTCTTCTTCTTCTTCTTCTTCTTCTTCCTATGAAAGCCAGAAGGGCCTGGGCAGAGGTCATGCAGTGTGAGGCAAAATCTAATCAAACTTCAGAGCAAAAGAGATAAATTAACTGGTGCACTTAGAGATTTCAGCACTGTTCTATCTGTAATTGACAGGTGCAGCCGGCCAAAAATCAGTATAGATATAATTGAACTGAATAGAACCATCAATCAACTGGATGTAATTGGCATTTATAGAACACTTCATCCAACAGCAAGAAAGTACAGTCTTCTCATACTCACATAGAACATTCATCAAAATATATCAGAGCCTGTATTATGATAGACAGTTAACAAATTAAGAACAGATATAATCTTCTCCAATCATGCTTTAGCCAGTTTTCCATTACTGTAGCAAATACCTGACATTAAATAAATTATAAACAGCAAGGATTTAGTATGGCACACAGTTGTAAAGACTTGAATATATGACAAATTAGCCCTCTTGTTTAATCCTTTGGTAGAGTATCGCATCATGTAGGCATACATGCTTTTACTTATCTAAAAAATTCATGATTTTTTTTTCTATCCCTTTACAATATCAATTGGGGATTGAGCCTTTTCCACAAAAGAGTTTGTGGAGTGATTCAGATGAAAATTACAACAGATTGCCATGTTATTAAACTATATGGGATGATGGAAAGAAAATTCTCCACCTTCAAAATGCAATTTAGATAAGATAGTTCTAAATTGTCTTTGAATCTATTCATGGGAGTACAGGAAATTAAAAATAAAACTAAACAGTTAAAGAAAAATATGAAAACATAAAAACACATGTGTTGAGAACAAACAAGACTTTTTCACTGCTATCTTGATTCTCTACTTTTAGAAAACTAATTTTCTTTTTTTTAATTTCTTTATTAATTTTATACACTTTATACATTTTATATCCTCTCCTCCCATAAAACCTTCCCTCCTATCCTCCGAATGCCACCTTCCCTCCCCTTCTTCACTCAAGCCCCTTCCCAAGTCCACTGGTAGGAGAGTTCCCCCTCTCCTTCCTTCTGATCTTAGTATACAAGATCTCATTGGGAGTAACTGAATTGTCATCATCTATGGCCTGGTAAGACTGCTCTCCCCCCCAGGGGGAGGTGATCAAAGAGCAGGCCAATCAGATTATGTCAGAGGCAGTCCCTGTTCCCACTACTCTGGAACCCACTTGGACACTGAACTGCCATGGGCTACATCTGTGCAGGATTCTAGGTTATCTCCAGGGATGGTACTTGGTTGGAGTATTAGTCTCTGGAAAGTTCAAATTTTCTGGTTCTGTTGCTCTCCTTGTGGAGTTCTTGTCTTCCCCAGACCTTAGGATTTCCCACTTCTTTCATAAGATTCCATGCACTCTGCCCAACAGTTGGCCATAAATCTCAGCATCTGCTTTGATAATCTGCAAGGCAGAACCTTTTAGAGGCCATCTGTGGCAGGTTCCTAACTGGGTTCATGTTTTCTTCTTTTTCTGATGTCTATCCTGTTTGCCTTTCATGATGGGGATTGAGTATTTTAGTCAGAATCATCCCTCTTGATTAGTTTCTTTAGATGTACAGATGTTAGTAGCCTTATCCTATATTACATGTCTATATGAGGGAGTATATACCTTGTGTGTCTTTCTGCTTCTGGGACAGCTCACTCAAGATGATCCTTTCTAGTTCCCACAATTTACATGAAAATTTCATGATTTCCTTATTTTTCATTGCTGAGTAACATTACATTGTGTAGGTGTATGACAATTTCTGTATCCATTCTTCGGTTCAGAGGTATCTGGGCTGTTTCCAGCTTCTGGCTATTACAAATCAAGCTGCTAAAACAGGGCTGAGCAAATGTACTTATTGTGTACTTGAGCCTTTTTGGATATATGCTTAGGAGTGGGATGGCTGGATCTTGAGGAAGTGATATTCCTAGTTGTCTCAGAAAGTGCCAGATTGATTTCCAGAGTGGTTGTACAAGTTTACACTCAAACCAGCAGTAGAGGAGGGTTCCCCTTTCCGTACAACCTCTCCAGCATGTGTTGTCACTTGAATTTTTCATCTTGGCCCTTCTGATAGGTGTAAGGTGAACTCTTAGGGTCATTTTGATTTGCATTTCCCTAAAGGCTAAAGAGGTTGAGCATTTCTTTAAGTGTTTATCTGCCATTCGATATTCCTCTATGGAGAAACTGTTTAGCTCTGTTCCCCATTTTTTTTAATTGGATTACTTGGTTTGTTGCTTTTCAGCATCTTTAGTTCTTTATAAATACTGGATATTAGCCCTCTGTCAGATAAATTCTTTCCCAATCTGCAGGCATTCATTTTGTTTTGATGATGGAGTCCTTTGCTTTACAGAAGATTTCAGTTTCATGAGGTCCCATTTATTGATTGTTGCTCTTAGAGCCTGTGCTGTTGGTGTTCTGTTCAGGAAGTTGTCTCCTATACCAACGAGTTCTAGGGTCTTCCCCATTTTTTTTTTCTAACTGATTTAATGTGTCTGGTTTTATGTTGAGGTCTTTGGTCCACTTTGAATTTAGTTTTGTGCAGGGTGATAAGTATGGAACTATTTGCATTTTCTACATGTAGATATCCACTTAGACCAGCACCATTTGTTGAAGATGCTATCTTTTTTTTTTCCATTGTATGGTTTTGGCATCTTTGTCAAAGATCAGGTGTCCATAAGTGTGTGGGTTTATTTATGGTTCTCTTTGGTTCCATTGATCCACCATTCTGTTTCTCTGCAGTACCATGCAGTTTGTATTATTGTTCCTCTATAGTACAGCTTAGGATCACAGATAGAGATACCTCCAGAAGAGCTTTTATTGTAGACAATTATTTTAGTAATTCTTGGTTTCTTGTTGTTCCATATGAAGTTGAGAATTTTTCTTTCCAGGTCTGTAAAGAATTGTGTAGGTAATTTGATGGGAATTGCATTCCATCTGTATATTGCTTTTGGTAAGATGGTCATTTTAACTATGTCCTGCCAAGCCATGAGCATGGGCGATCTTTCATCTTCTGATATCCTCTTCTAATTCTTTATTCAGAGACTGGATTTTTTTTTTCACACAAGTCTTTGACTTGCTTGGTTAGGGATACACCAAGGTACTTTATGTCATTTGTGGCTATTGTGAATGGTGGTGTTTCGCTAATTTCTTTCTCAGCACTTTTGTCTTTTTTATACTTGAGGGCTACTGTTTATTTTAAGTTAAGTTTTTTATCCGGCCATATAGCTGAAGGTGTTTCTAAGCAGTAGTTGTTCCCTGGTAGAATTTTTGGGGTCACTCACTTATACTATCATATCACCTGCAAATAGTGATAATTTGATGTCTTCCTTTCGGATTTATATCTCCTTGATCTCTTTCATTTGTCTTATTCCTCTAGCAAGGAATTCCCAAACTATGTTGAAGAGATATGGAGAGACTGGGCACTCTTGCCTTGTCCCTGATTTCAGTGGGATTACTTTAAATTTCTCTTCCTTTAGTTTGATGTTGGCTATAGGCTTGCTGTATATTGCCTTTCCTGTTTTAGATATGTGTCATATATCTCTGATCTTTCTAATACTTTCCTCATGAATTGATTTTGGATTTTTCAAATGCTTTTTTAGCATATAAGGAGATTATCATTTTTTTTTCCTTTCAGTTTGTTAATGTGGTGGATCACCTGGATGGATTTTCCTATAATGCACCACCCCTGCATACCTGGGATGAAGCCTACTTGGTCATCCTGGATGATATCTTTTATTTGTTCTTGTATTCAGTTTGCTAGTATTTTGCTGTGTATTTTTGCATCAATGTTCATAAGGGAGATTGGCCTGAAATTCTATTTATTTTAGTGTCTTTGTAAAGTTAAGTACCAAGGTGAGTGTGGCTTCATAAAATTAGATTGGTTGTATTTTTTCTGTTTCTATTTTGTGGATTAGTTTGAAGAGAATTGGAGGTACCTCTTCTTTGAAGGTCTGGTAAAATTCTGCACTGAAACCATCAGTTCTTTTTCTATGAGAAACTTTTGATGACAGCTTCTATTTTCTTAGGGAGTATCGGACTATTTAATTGATTTACCTGGTCTACATTTAGCTTTGGTAAGTGGAATTGATCAAAGAAAATTGTCCATTTCATTTAGATTTTCAAATTTTGTGGCATATATGCTTTTGACTTAAGACCTAATAATTGTTTGAATTTCTTCAGTGTCTGTAGTTATGTCCCCCTTTTCATTTCTGATTTTGTTGATTTGGGTGGTATCTCTCTGCCTGTTAGTTAGCTTGGCTAAGGGTTTGTCTATCTTGTTGATTTTCTCAAAGAACCAGCTCTTGGTTTCATTGATTCTTTGAATTGTTTTATTTGTTTCTAATTGATTGATTTCAGCCCTGAGTTTCATCATTTCCAGCCATCTACTCCTTTTTGGTGTGTCTGCTTTTTTTACTTTTTTTTCTGGGGCTTTTGGGTGAGCCATTAACCTGCTTGAATGAGATGTCTCGATTTTCTTCTTGAAGGCACTTACTTTCCTCTTAGCACTACTTTCATTGTGTCCCATATGTTTGGGTATGTTGTGTCTTCATTTTCATTGAGTTGTAGGAAGACTTTAATTTCTTTCTTTATTTCTTCCCTGACCCAGCTGTCATTTAGTAGCAAGTTGTTCAGTTTCCATGTGTGCTTTGGCTTTTTGCTATTTATGTTGTTGTTGAGGTCCAGCTTTATTCTATGGTGATCAGATAGGATACAAGGGATTATTTCAATCTCCTTGTATCTGTTGAGGATTGCTTTGTGACTAACCATATTGGAGAAGATTCCATGAGGTGCTGAGAAGAAGGTAAATTCCTTTGTGTTTGGGTTAAAGGTTCTGTAGATGTCTGTTAGGGCCATTTGATTCATGACCTCTGTTAGAGACATTGTTTCTTTGTTTAATTTCTGTTTTGTTGACCTGGCCTTTGTTGAGAGTGAGGCGTTGACGTTTCCCACTATGATTTTGTGGGGATCTATGTGTGGTTTAAGTTTTATCAATGCTTCTTTTACAAATATGTGTGCCCTTGCATTTGGGGCAAAGATGTTCTGGATTGTGATGTCTTCCTGGTGGAATTTTCCCTTGATGAGGATGAAGTGTCCTTCCCCATCACTTATGATTAATTTTGATTTAAAGTGTATTTTATCAGATATTAGAATGGCTACTCCTGCTTGCTTCTTGGGTCCATTTTCTATACCTATACCCTCTGATAATCTTTATCTTTGTGACTTAGGTGTTTTTCTTCTATCCAACAGATTGCAGGGTTTTGTTCAATCATCCATTCTGTTAGTATGTGTCTTTTTATTGCAGAATTGAGTCCATTGATGTTGTGAGAGATTAATGACCAGTGGCTGTTAGATCCTTTGATTTTGATGTTGGCTGTGCTAGTAAGTTTTTGTGCTTGGTTCCTTTTTCTTTTACTGTAGTGAGGTTAATTATTTCCTGTGTTTTCTTGAAATTAGTTAGTTTTCTTGGATTGTATTTTTCCTTTCTAGTGTCTTCTGTAATACTGGATTTGTGTGTAGGTATTGTTGAAATTTGTTTTTGTCATTGAATATCTTGTTTTCTCTCAGTCTATGAGGACTGAAAGTTTTGCTGGGCATAGTAACCTGGGCTAACATCTGTGTTCTCTTAGGGCCTGCATGATATCAGTCCAGTCCCTTTTGGCTTTCATAGTCTCTGTTGATAAGTCAGATGTGATTCTGATGGGTTTGCCATTATATGTT
>REGO01001569.1:0-20594 GCA_010120015.1 Rhombomys opimus | reverse complement strand
TATTGGGTGTTTTTCAGGTCTCTTTTATTCTTATAGGCCTCTCCTTTAAGTTGGGGAACTTTTCTTCAGTGATTTTGTTGAAAATATTTTCTGGGCCTTGGAGGAGGAAATCTTCTTTTTCCTCTATTCCTATTTTTCTTAGGTTTTGTCTTTTTATGTTGCCTTGAATTTCTTGGACATTCTGTGTCAGGAATTTTTAGATTTATTATTTTTCTTTGATGGATACATCGATTTCTTCCATTGTGTCTTCCACACCTGAGATTCTTTCTTCCATCTCTTGTAGTATATTGGTTATGCTAACCTCTGTCATTCCTGTTTTCTTCCCTACGTTCTTTCTCTCCACAATTTCCTCCTTTTGTGTTTTCTTTAATTATTCCAATTCTATCTTCAGACCTGGAGCTGTTTTATTGATTTCCTTCACCTGTCTGACTGTATTTTCCTGTTTTTCCTTCAATTCCTTCAGCTGTTTGTTTGAACAATCCTCTCTTTCTTTAATTTCTTTCAGTGATTTAAGTATTTCCTCTCTAAAGTCCACAAACTGATTGGCTGCAACTTCCTGTATTTCTTTATGGATGGCATTAATCTGTTTGCCTTTATCTTCCTCTATTTCTTTATGGATGGCTGTAATCTGTTTGACTTTATCTTCCTGTAATTCTTTATGCATTTTATTTGTTTCTTCTTTTATCCCCTTTATAAGCATAGATGTTAAGTTGTCTTCTTGAATTTCAATTATGCTGGGGTGTCCATGTCTGCTTGCCCTTGGATAACTGGGTTCTGGAGTTACCATATTGCTGTGTTTTGGGTTGTTTGAGTTTTTATGCTGGCCTCTACCCATTGGGCTATCTTAGTTGTTGATTTTTAGTTTCTGGTTGTTCCCAGAATCCTGTGTTGGAGAGAATCTCCTTGGAGGGAAGATGGTCTTTCCTGAAGGAAACCTCCTCAGATTTTTGATTATGGTCACTGAATGGCCTGTATTTTTCAGGAATTGCCACAGCTCACCTAAGGCATACAGACCTGAGTGGTAACTGTAGTCTTTGTTAGTCAAGAGGGCTCTCCTCTCACCTGGAGAAGTCCTGGAGACAGCTACCCTTCCTCTGTGTTTCTTGCTTTAAATTTTGTGAGCTGCTGCTGTAACCTGGGTGCCCCGCTTTTTCATCAGTTTAGTTATGGATAACTGGTTGCCCCTTGGAGCAGTATCTGGGCATTGATCTCAGGGATCCCAGGCTTCTGTAGGTCTGAGGTTGGAGCTCTGTGTCCCAGTATCAACGTGGTAATCAGTGGCAGGTGAGCAGTGCTCTCATGCATGCAGCAGGACGCTAGAGTCTGGAGCCTATTGAAAACCAGAAACTTCCAGAGCTAGGTGTCCTGAGGTAGGGCCAGATGTTTCCCCTACTGTGGGTTTTTCTCCCAATAGGAAAATCTAGTCTGTGGTGTTTGGGGTGTTACCTAGTGTGTGCAGGTGCTGGCAAGTGGTGGCTCCAAGCTGATGACTGGGCAGGAACCTGAGAACTTTTCCTGAGAACTTTCCCGTGTGTGGTGGTGGTTGTGAGGGGTGGTCAGCCAGGACTTGTTGTTTCTTTCATGTGAGTTTTTTTCCCCCACAGAGAAACCAAGTTTCTGATACCCTGGGGCTCACAGTTCTGTCTGCGATGGAGAGTTGGGCATGCAGAAAGTCTCTGTGCTCACTGCTGGGGCCCAATTCAGGGGTGGTGGTGTGTGGCAGTCATTCTGCTGAACCTTTTCTAGAGAAAGGCTGGGTGACCTGAGGTCAGTACCATTTCCCTCTTTCCCTGTGGGTTTTTTTCATGACTGGGACTCCCAATCTCTGGTGTTTTTGTGCCCACCGTTCAGTGTGGGAAGGTGATCAAGACACACAAGTATGTGGCTCTGGTCTGGCAAAGGAGTGCTTGAGTGACCCAATATTTCTTTCGGGTTCTGGATGGTTGACCTGAGAGTAGACCTGGCTGATTCCCACACCTTGGAGTTTCCTCTTACTTGAGAAACAAGATCACTGTTGTTTTAGGGCCCAGAGTTCAGTCTCTTTGTCTCTGTATGGAAAATGTTGTCCTGCTCCTCAGAGGCAGTGTCCTCCTGGTGCTGCCATCTTGTCATTCCTTGATGAAAACTTTTATATAATCTGAAAATCAAGAAAAATATCTGGTAAAATAAAAAAAAAAGGAAAAGAAAAGAAAAGAAAAACGAAACTGTGAAAATCCTAACCTGAAGGTATCCAGAATGTTATAGAAGGTATAAACTGTATTTACTTTGTCTTTTATTTCTGCAAGCACTATTTGAGAAAGAACTGTAAAATATGTTGCTTTTCATTTAAAAGGCTGATGTTTCTTCAATACAAAATGCTTTTTTTGTTGTTTTTGGCAGTTCCATGTTAGCACAGGGTTTTATAGGGTTATATTTAAGTCATTGTTAATTATTATAAAAATATGTGTTTGGTTGCCAGTTCCTATATAAATGATTTAATGCTTTTTTTTTCTGGCCCACGGGTTTGAAATGGCCAGAATTATCCATATCCACTAAGGTTGACTGCTGTGTTTAGTTCTCCGTTTAGTGTTAAACAAAACTTTTGTTCTTTATGCTTTTTTTGCTGTTCATTTTCAACGCAATATGATAGGATGAGCAAGATTTCCTTGCCCTTCTATGTGTTGTATCTGATTGAAAGTTTTTCTTTGATTTTAGTTCATAAAGATATTTGAAGTTATGGTGATGACTGCAGTTAGTTATAAAAGTGAACTTTATCTAGTCTTTTGTTTAGGTTTATAAGGTTAAGCCTAGGGTAGATAATTACAAAGTTGGCTTATGAAGATTTACTTGAGGTAAATAGGGTTTTAAAATATTTATTTAAAGAATATGCCAGAATTACACATTATGACATTCTATTTTATAGGCTGCAATTTAGAATAGATAATTAAAAGACAGTTAAAAAATAATTCAGATATGTTGGCCCTCAACCTTGTCAGAGATCTGATGAATATGGCATTTTAACATGTGTAAGCTTATTATAACAAAGAGTCCCAAAAGCCTGGCAGTAGCTCCCCCATGGTCTCCCAGAAGATTTGGGCACAATGCGACTCAGGATTATGGTATGCTAACCAATGGGCAAAACTTTCCCAACTGGCCCACTGCTAGGGCCCAAACTAAACTGTGGACAAAACTGTAGACACCTGGCTAGTCAATGTTTCACGTTGCTAAGGGAGAGGCCATTCTCTCATTTCTTACTCCACCGAAACAGTGTCTCATCTTCTATGCCCGGTTGCTGGGCCACCCTGCTCATGATGCCATGAGACCACAGGAGCTAGGGACAGCTACCTAGTGCTTTCTGATTAGGCCTGCAATCCAGTTATACGCCTTCAAGTGATTACTCAGTGAGCCCCAAATCCAGGGTCCCTCTACTCCAGCTGTCCGACATCGGATCCCTCCCACCCACAAACCCACTGTAGGCAGCATAGGGACCCTTTGGACAGCGTTCTTAACATTGAAACCCATATTCTGTGGGTATACCAATGGAGACCAGGCAAACAATTCCTGGAGCCAAGATGGTGGAACCCAGACATATCTGAACACCTGGAGGTAAGTACAAAAGACAAGAGGGCCACTGAGGCATTCAGGGAAGCTGGCATGCACATTGTGCCCACAAGTGGCTCCAGCAGTACCACCTGTGTTTACTCTTTACCCTTACAGGCATCTACATGTTCTATCACCCTGTACCTTAAGACACAGTTCCATGCACACGCTCTCACTTGTGCACATGTGCCAGAGAACTTCCTCCCTGACCTACAGCTGAAACAGCAACATCCACTCTTGAACCTATGGTTTTCTCTCATCTTCCTGAAGAATACTCCAGACACCAGAGACAGACAGTACAGTCTATAGTACAGACTCCAGGAAAAAAAAAATGAAGGTTACAGATGAGCAGATGGCAAGAAGTCGACATAAGAACACATCCAGTAAAAATCAGGATATTATGGCTTCACCGGTAAACCTAAAAATTAAAGGATTTCTAATTCATTGGAAACACAGAAAATTATTTCAAATCTATACTTATTATACTTATTAGAGGCACATAAAGAGAAAACGAATAAAGCTTTCAAAGAAATACAGGCAAATACAGCCAAATTTGTGCCACATGTAGAGGCACAAGTACAGGTGCCGAGGAGGAAATGAACAACAACAACAACAAAAATAGAGAGACCAACATGGAACAACAAGAATCCATACTCAAACAGATGAAGATAATAGTGCAAAGTATGAAAACAGAATTAGAATCGATAAAGAAAACACAAACAGAGAAAACCCTGGCATTGGAAAATATGGAGAAAGGATCATGAAACACAAAGATAAACATCAGCAACAGTATACAAGAGACTGAAGAGAGGATATCAGGAGATGAAGAAACAATATCAGAAACTGAAACATCTTTCAAAGTAAAAGGAAATTGGAAAAGTTCCAAACACAAAACATCCAAGAAATCAAGGAGGCCAAGAAAAGACAAAATCTAAGAATAAGAATAGATTAAAAAAAAAGAAGATTCCAGGCTCCAAAATAAAGAAAATATTTTAACAAAATCATTGAAGAAAAGTTTCCTAATGAAAAGAAAGACTTGTGTATATACATACAAGAGCCCTACAGAACATCAAATAGACTAGACCAAAAAAGAAACTCCTCATGTCATATAAAAGTAAAAAGTAAAAGACCTAAACCTATATATATATACATATACAGCAAGGGAAAAAGGCCAAGTGGCATATAATGGAAGGCCTAACAGAATAACACCAGGTTTGTCAATAGAAACCATGAAAAGCAGAAGGGTCTGGGAATATGACATGCAGACTCTAAGAGAACACAAATGCCAACCCAAAGTATTATACCCAGCAAAGCTTTCAATCAAGATAGATGGAGAAAACAAAATATTCCATGAAAAAACTAAACGTATACAAAATTTACACAGTAACCCAGCCCTACAGAAGATACTAGATGGAAAGTTCCAATCTAAAAAAATCAACTACACCCAAGAAAACATAGCACATAGATAACTTCAAAAGAAAAAAAAAGTTAAAAGAAAACAAGCATAGAAACAATATAACAACATCATCTCCACAATAAAAGGAACTAACATTCGTTGGTCATGATTGTCTATCAACATCAATGGACTCAACTCTCCAATAAAAATGCACAGACTTAAAGAAGGGTTGGAGGATCCAACATTCTGCTGCATCCAAGAAACATACATTTGCACAAAGATAAACAAACACCAAATGTTTCTTAAAGAGTTCATGAATTTGAAGGGGTATTTTGGAGGGTTAGGAGGGAGGAGAGGAAGGAAAAAATGTTGTAATTAAATTACATTTTCAAAAGTAAAAGCATAAGATCTCAGGCAAATAAACATTTGTATAAAAATAAATAAATAAATGCAAAACAACCCCACATTACTTCAGAGTAGAGGGCTGGAAAAAATGTTTTTCAAGCTAATGGACCAAGAAAACAAGCTGGAGTAACTATCCTAATATCTAAAAAAACAGAATATCAACAAAAATTAATCAAAAAATGAGGAGAGACACTCCATTCTAAGAAAAAAAAAATACACAAGGAGGGAATCACAATCTTGAACACCTATGCCCCAAATACAAGAGCACCTGCATTCGGGAATGAAACTTTAGCAGATTTTAATCACACCTCGATCCCAACATCTTAGTAGTGGAAAACTTTAACAATACCCTTTCATCAAGGGACAGATCATCTAGAAATAATCTAAATAAGGAAATGATGACACTTACAGAGGTCCTAAATCAAATGGACCTAATAGGTGTCTACAGAACTTTTCACCATAACTCAAAGGAGTATATCTTCTTTTCAGAATGTAATAGAACCTTCTAAAAATTGACCATATAGCAGAGCATAAAGCCAGCCTCAACAGATACAAGAAGATTAAAATAATGCCCTATATCCTATCTGACCACCATGGACTAAAGCTGGACCTCAACAACTGCAGAAATATCAAAAAGCCTAAACACACATGGAAAATGAACAATCTGTGACTCAATGAGAGCTAAGTTAAGGAAGGAGTGAAATTAAGAATTAAGAACTTCATAAAAGCAAAGAAAATGAAGGCACATCTTACATATACACACAGGGAACACCATGAAAGCAGTGTTAAGAGGAATGTTCATAGCTCTAAGTGTTTCCAGAAAGAAGTTTGAGACATCTCATACAAGCAACTTAATGGCACACCTAAAAGCCCTAGGGGGGAAAAAAGAAGCAGAGACACCAAGAGGAGTATATTATCGGAAATAAACAAACTCAGAGCTGAAATCAATGTATTAGAAAAAAGTACACAATTCAAAGAATCAGTGAGACCAAGAGCTTTTTCGTTCAGAAAATCAACAAGTTAGACAAACCCTAATCCAAATTAACTAAACGGCAAAGAGTAACAATCAAAATCAGCAAAATCAGAAATGAAAATGGGGAGATAAGGACAGACACTGAGGAAATCCGACCAATCATTAGGTCTTACTACAAAAGCCTATGTCAATAAAATTTGAATATATAAAAAATGGACAATTTTCTTGACAGAGTCTATTTACAAAATTTAAATCAAGATCAGGTAAATATATTGAATAGTCCTATACCCCAGTATGAAAAAAAAGCTGTCATCAAAATTCTCTCTTCCAAAAGAAGCCCAGGGACAGATGATTTCAGTACAGAATTCTACCAGGCCTCCAAAGAAGAGCTAACTCCAATTCTCTTCAAAATGTTTCAGAAAATAGAAACTGAAGGAACATTACCAAACTCATTCAATGTGACCATGTCACCTTGATACTTAAATCACACAAAGACCCAACACAAAATAGAACTTCAGACCTATTTATCTTATGAATATTGATATCAAAATACTTAATGAAATATTTTCAAACTGAATCCAAGAACACATAAAAGATATCATCCCAGACACGCAGGGATGATTCAATATACAGAAATCCATCAATGTAATTCACCATATACACAAACAGAAGAAGAAAAACCACATGGTCATTTCCTTTGATTCCAAATAACCATTTGAAAAAGACCAAAACTCATTCATGTTTAAAGTCTTGGAGAGATCATTGATAAAAGACACATGCCAAAATATAGTAAAGATAATATAGAGCAAGCCTAAAGGTAACATTAAACTAAATGGAGAGAAACTTAAATCAATCCCATTGAAATCAGGGACAAGGCAAGGATGTCCACTATCTCCATATCAATTCAGCATAGGTCTTGAAGTCCTAATTAAAGCAATGAGACAACTAAAGAATATCAAGAGGAAACAAATCAGAAAGGAAGAAGTCAAAGTATCACAATTGGCATATTATATATTAGTATACATGAGTAAAGTAAGCCACAATATTCAACCAGAGAAATCCTTCAGGTGATAAAATCTTTCAGCAAAGTTGCTGGATACAAAATTAACTCAAAATAATCAGTAGCCCTTCTCTGTATACAAAAGACAGAAAGGGCCAAGAAAGAAATTCAGAAACTACTCCCTTAACAATAGCCACTAATAACATAAAGTACCTTAGTTTGACTCTAAACAAGCAAGTGAAAGACCCTTTAAAAAACACTGCAAGTCTCTGAAGAAAGAAAGTAAAGAAGGTATCAGAAGATGGAAAGATCTCACATGCTTAAGGATAGGTAGGAATAACATAGTGAAAATGGCCATCCTGCCAAAAGCAATCTACAGATTCAATGTAATTCCCATGAAAATACCAACAAAATTTTTTACAGAAATGTAAAGAACAATTCTCAGTTTCAAGTGGAAAAAAAAACTTGAATTTCTAAATATAATCCTGTACAACCACAGATGGTGTGGAGGTATTCCAGCTGAAATCAAGCTGTACTACAGAGCAATAGTAACAACAACAACAACAATAAAACTGCATGGTACTGGCATAGGAACAGAATGGTGGTTCAAAGGTATCAAATAGAATACCCAGAAATTAACCCATACAACTACAGATACTTGATTTTTGACAAAGAATCCAAAACCATACAATGGAAAAAAGATAGCTTCTTCAACAAATGGTGCTGGTCAGACGGGATGTCTATATGTAGAAAAATGCAAATAGATCCATATTTATCACCCTGTACAAATTTAACGTCCAAATGTATCAAAGATCTCAACATAAACCAGACTCACTAAAGAAGTACAAACAGCAACAGGACCAGAAACCGCTGAATTCACAAAGTAATTATAATTAAAACAAAAAGCAAGTCAATACAAACATGTGAATTGTAAGTACTTAAGAAGACTAACAATATAGTATCAAACTATACAATATACAGCTATCTTCTAAATATGAATTCCAACATATCTGGAATACATGACAGTGATAAAATGCACAGAATGATAAGTGGAAAGAGAAGCACTCCAGGAGAAAAAATAATAATTTTCTGAATAGGTAAGACGAATTATAAAATAGTATATAGTCACAAGAGTTGAAGAAAAATCGTGGGTAGTAAAATGCCAAAATAACACAAAAAGATGCTTTCTGATACTGGTAGAATGCTTAATAAAATCACAGTAATTAGAGATACATAGTCACTCATGGCCACTTGTTTATTCATATTGTAGCATCGGCAGAGAAAGACATGGACTATGATAAAAATGGCCTCCTCCACTTTAACAGTGAGTTTGTCATATACACTAAAGCACTGTGAATATTGAAATGACATTTAGAAAAAATTTGTATGTATAAAGTCATGTTACACATAATGAAATGAGACCACAACTATTTCCTTAATCTTTTAGTAATCTAAGCATGATAAAGTCCTGCCACCCACTTCCATATTTCTCGGCAAACTTCTAGTTTTTCCAGGAAACTTTTCTTAATGCACTGTATTTTTCCAATAATGTTTTAGTGCAGAGGAAACAGAACAATAAAGCTGAAATCAATTATAATCCCTTCTTTTCAAACATTGTCCCACATGAAATGCAGTGAGAATTAATTAAAAAGAAAGCAGAATGCCTAATAAGAAGTCACTGTTGTGAAAAGACATTTTAAATCCTCTGTTCTGAAAGGCAGATATGAATCACTGACAGCTTGCAGTCATGTATTATTTAGGTGTAGCTTTTGGAATAAAGTTCTCAGCCTTTCCTCAAGCTTTGCCGTTTTATAAATATGCCCTCTACAGTCTTACGGAGTGAATGAAGGTCACTTTAGATTGAAAAAAAAAAAGAACACAACAAAAAACAAAACAAACAACAACAACAAAAAAAACTCTGATAGGTTTCTAATACTCAGACCATGCTCTTTAGACAAACATGCCATATGTAATTCTTTATAAAGATATTCCTTACCTATTTAATTTGAATAAATCTCAAACAGAAAAAAAGTAGCTGTTGAATTTAGCTCTCATACCACAGAAAAAAGAAAATTGGTTTTATGTGCATTGAATTATCACTCCTCTAATACAGAACACATTATCACCAGTGAAAATGCCAGACTTTATTTAAGCCTTATCATCCATCATAGACAAAGTGGAGACTAAGAAGCTCCTTCTCTTGCCTTAAGGAGAAAAGATTGGTTTGAAAACACTACACTTCCCCACTACAAGCTAGAGAAGATTCAGGAATATTGCCTTTTGTTTATCTATGACAAGGTCACACAAAAATTCCCAAAATTGATTTTCACTTCATGCTATAGTTTTAATATGGGTTATACCTACCAAAACTCATGTTATGACTTACTTCCTCAAGCCCCAGTGCTGGAGGTGATTCCTAACAGGAGGTGCTTGCATCATAAAGCAAAGCCCTCATGAACACAGCAGTGAGTCATACATCTTAGTGAGAGAGTAGTTGTTATGAAGTTCTGTTCCTTTAAATAAAGTTCTGGCCCCTTTTCTCTTCTGGACTTTCCTGCTTACTACTTTTACACTCCCACTACTTTCGGCCAGGTTGAAATTCAGGATGAAACTGTCATCAGCTGCAACCTCCAAATCTTGCACTTTGCTAAATCCACTATAAGCTAATTATATTTTTCCTCATGAATTGCCCAAGCTCCTTTATTTTACATTTCAAAAGAAAATAGGTTATAACCCCTTAAGAATAAGCAAACGATTAGTCTTTCCCACCTTCTTTCCTCCAGGTTTTTGAATTCTGAACATATTCTTAAGAGTGCCAACATATAACAACTCCTGAGAACAAGCTGAGCCATTGGAAAGTCAAATACGATACACCATGGGATCTTCATCATACTCTCCACATTCTCACTCTTTATTATAAAACAAAACAAACAAACAAAACATAAGCTGGGCATGATGGCAGGCACCTTTAATCCCAGTGCTGGTGGGGAATCTACAGTTGGATCTCTGTGAGTTCAAGGCCAGTTTGCTTTACATAAGTGAGTTCAGGACAGCCAAGAATACACAGAAACACCCTATCTCCAAAAACAAAAACAAAAATAAGTTTTTCATATACTTACAAAATTATTACCATTGCATACTTTATATTGCAAGAGGTTTTCTTCTATGCAATAGACCCTTACTATAGCCATAATTATTTGTAAATATTTAAGATTATCTTATTTTATGAATATTAGTGTTTGTCTACATATCTATATTTTTACTCCATGCATGCCCAGGGGCTGCAGATTTTAGATGAGTGTATCAAATCTCACAGTAGGGGAGTTGTGAATGATTGCTATTCCCTGTATGAATGCTAGGAACAAAACCTGACTAACAAAACCTGTCTTCAATACAAGTGTTTTAACCACTAACCTATTTCTCCAGTTTCATTGTTTTTTGAGATTTTTTGTTGCCTAATTTTTAGTAATTCAGAGAATGAATTAAATCTAACTACACCTCAAAATATGTGGTGTTTGGAAGCTAAAAACTCCAAATACTATGAAATTTGACACAATCAGAGGATTCTGGTTTTTAAAGAACATAGAGGAACTGATATAGATGATTATATAAGTGTTTATAAGTTATAAAACTAGATTTTTTCATTAGTCTCAAATTACATAAATCTATTACTTGAAGAAAAAATGGTTAGTGTGTAAGAGCAAATTAAAGCTGTTGTAGCATGAGTTAATAAAAATGTAACCAAAATATTATACAAACATTTGATGAAGCCACTTACTATGAATATGTGAAGTTGGTTACAATAAAATTACATATCTTGAAGAGATGCACAGCAAAAATGTTATCCACAGAAAGCATTAAAGATCATTTAATATGACATTTTTAATTCAGCAAACTACAATGGAGGAGCCCATGGAACTGGAAAGAAAGTGATAACAGAAAACAAAGACAAACTAGGTTTTCTCTAGACCAGTGGTTCTCAACCTGTGAGTTGCAGTCATTTTTAGGGAAACAACAACCTTTTTCACAGGAGTCACCTAAGAACATCGGGAAACACAGATATTTACATTACAGTTCATAACAGTAGCAAGATTACAGTCATGAAATAGCAACAAAAATAGGTGTTGTTTGGGAGTCACCACAACATGAGGAACTGGGTTGAAACACCAGTAAAGTTGAGGACTGGTCTAAACAGTAAGAGTAATTGGAATTGAGTAATTATAAAGTGTGAATGTAAGACAACTGAGAAGTAGCTGGAAGAATGATCACATACAATGTTATTTTAATATTGAGCAGGTTGGACATTACAAAAATCTAAGGTATGTAATTAACTATGCTGTCACTGAGACAATTGCTTCACTGAATTGTGTACAGGCATATATAATAGACCTGACAATGTACCAAGATCATATAGTCCCTTTATGACAACTGTAAACAGCAAGAGGATTCTAATAGCAAATGATGAAAATCACATCTCTTTGTCATCATTATCGATAAGAAATTTAGGAAAGACATTCCAGGCTCTTACTTTTGATGCAGTGTTCCAGAAGAAACTTTGTCTTTTATCTACAACATTGAATACAACTTAAAAAGGCCTGTTTCAACTGAAATAATTTGCCTTGATCATATTAAACAAGGTTAAGTTTATTTATCATATCAACACTGTAAAATAATTGAAGACAAATATCTCTGTTGAAACATTTTGTTCACACAAGATAGCTCCACAATCTAGAAAATTATAGCCATAAACACTAGAAAGCCAGTCATAACAAATGAGGTTTTTTTAAAGTTTTTTTATTAGTTATATTTTATTAATTTTGTATCCCCCCGTAAAACCCTTTATCCTCCCCTACCGATCCCTCTCCTCCCCCCTTCGTCACACATGCCCTCCCCAAGTCCACTGATAGGGGAGGTCCTCCTCTGCTTCCTTCAGATCTTAGTCTATCAGATTACATCAGGAATGGCTGCATTGTCATCTTCTATGGGCTGGTAAGGCTGCTCCCCGCTCAGGGGGAGGTGATCAAAGAGCAGGCCAATCAGATTATGTCAGAGGCAGTCCCTGTTCCCATTACTATGTACCCCACTTGGAAACTAAGCTGCCATGGGCTACATCTGTGCAGAGGTTCTAGGTTATTTCTATGTATGGTTCTTGGTTGGAGTATGAGTCTCTGGGAAGTTCCCTTTGTTCAAATTTCTGGTTCTGTTGTTCTCCTTGTGGAGTTCCTGTCCTCTCCAGATCTTACTCTTTCCCACTTCTTTCATAAGATTCCATGCACACTGCCCAACATTTGGCCATAAGTCTTGACGTCTGCTTTGATAGTCTTCAGGGCAGAGCCTTCCAGAGGCCCTCTGTGGCAGGTTCCTAGGTTGTTTCCTGTTTTCTTCTTCTTCTGATGTCCTTACTCTTTGGTTTTCATTATGGGGATTGAGCATTTTAGTCAGGGTCCTCCCTCTTTATTAGTTTCTTTAGATGTACAGATTTTAGTAGGTTTATCATATTTTATGTGTCTATATGAGTGAGTATATATCGTGTGTGTCTTTGTGCTTCTGGGACAGCTCACTCAGGATGATCCTTTCCAGGTTCCACCATTTACCTGCAAATTTTATGATTTCCTTATTTTTCATTACTGAGTAATATTCCATTGTGTATATGTACCACAATTTCTGCATCCATTCTTCAGTTGAGGGGCATCTGGGCTGTTTCCAGCTTCTCTCTATTACAAATAAAGGTGCTACAAATATGGTTGAGCAAATGTCCTTATTGTGTACTTGAGACCCTTTTGGATATATGCCTAGGAGTACTATGGCTGAATCTTGAGGAGACACTATTCCTAGTTGTCTGGGAAAGCGCCAGATTGATTTCCAGAGTGGTTGTACAAGTTTACATTCCCACCAGCAGTGGAGGGTTCCCTTTTCTTCACAGCCTTTCCAGCATGTGTTGTCACTTGAGTTTTTCATCTTGGCCATTCTGATGGGTGTAAAGTGAAATCTCAGGATTGTTTTGACAAAGATAACAAAATTATGGAAAAAAGATATCATCTTCAACAAATGGTGCTGGTCTAACTGGATGTCTACATGTAGAAAAATGAAAATATATCCATACTTATCACCCTGCACAAGAGTAAAGTCCAAGTGGACCAAAGACCTCAGCATAAAACCAGACACATTAAATCATTTAGAAAAAAAGTGGGGAAGACCCTAGAACTCATTGGTATAGAAGACAACTTCCTGAACAGAACACCAACAGCACAGACTCTAAGAGCAACAATCAATAAATGGGACCTCATGAAACTGTAAAGCTTCTGTAAAGCAAAGGACATCGTCATCAAAACAAAACGACTACCTACAGATTGGGAAAGAATCTTCACCAACACTTTATCTGACAGAGGGCTAATATCCAGTATATATAAAGAACTCAAGAATCTGAAAAGCAGCAAATCAAGTAATCCAATTAAAAAGGGGCGAACATAGCTTAACAGAGATTTCTTTGTATAGAAATATCAAATGGCAGAGAAACACTTAAAGAAATGCTCAAGGTTATTACCCATTAGGGAAATGCAAATCTTACCAAATAAGTTTTAATAGCATCTATAGAGTGTTGGTATAGTGTTCTTGTTTAATGTATACAATTTCCCCTTGTTCATTCAAATGCTCATTTCTCTACCCCACTTTCTGGTTCCAATCTTGGCATTGCACTGTGCTGCTTATCCTAAGAATCACCTGGCTCAATTTTGTGTAAACATGCCACCATTTTTTTCTCTGTACTGTCAATTAAAAAAAAAACAGCCATTGCTGTGCAGTGGGGAGAATAGGGTGGTACAGTATAGTCCAGAGGGGAGGAGAAAGATGCTAGTTGAGGAGTCAGAGAGCAGAGAGGGGAAAAAATGACTAGGAACCATGAGGAAAGATGAACAAGACCTAATATATGACTAAAAGCAAGTATAATGTGGAAAATCTGAATAGGAGGAAACTATGTGGGCTTGGAGGTTTAGGATGGAGTAACTATTGCACTCTAGGTTAATTAAATAAATCCTAGTCTCTGTGTGGTGATTTTGGTATACAGCTTGTTTAGGAATAACCACTGTTTAACTAAAACATAAATTAATATTAAACATTAATATTCCACAACAATGGAGTTCAAATTTTATTTATTTTATTTTTGGTTTATTAGTATTAATTATTATTATTGTTTGATAACAGACTTTCCTGTATCCCTGACTTGCATCTTACTTTATAGTTAAACTTCTGAGTCTCCTACTTCTTTCTCCAATGCCCTGTGTTCATAGTAATGTAAAACCATATCTAATTTTTGTTGTTGTATGTTTGTTTTGTTTTGCTTTGCTTTGCTTTCTGGTTGTTTGATTTGTTTGGTTTGGTTAGGTTTGGAATTTAGAGACAGGGTTTCTCTATTTATAGCACTGGCTAACCCAGAATTCACTCTGTATATCAGGATAGCCTCAGACTCCAAGGTATCTGCTTGTCTCTCCCTCCAGAGTGCTGGGATTAAAGGTGTGTGCCATTGTCACCTGAAAACCATATCCAGCTAATACAGTTTTACAAATGAACTATGATTTTTCTTGCATGCTAAACAAATACTCTAACAAAGCTACAAGGACAACCCTAAATTTTTATTTATAAACATTGAAACATATCTTCTTTGTATACTATACCTGTTGACTACCTATTCTTGAGAATAATTGATCAACTGTACCTTTAAAAATAGCCATTCACAATACTAAATAGCTCACTTCCTTTTCCGAAGTAAACTCTACAATCATCCACAATCCTCCTATTAAAACAACATGGTTAAGTGTATGAAAGAACACCTAACCCCTGGTACCAATGTTTTACTTATATCTCTGTTGCTGTAATAAACATGACTAAAAATTAATTTGGAAGAAAAGGATTTATTTCAGATTATACTTCCAGGTAACACCCCATTACTGGGAGAACTCAGGCCATAGAATAAAGTCAGGAACCTAGAGATATGAACTGAAGCAGAACCCTTTGAGAAACACTGTTTATTAGGATTCTCCTTTTGAATTTTGCCCACACAACTTTCTTACATGATGCCAACTCTTCACAGACATGCCCATAAGCCACTCTAATTTCGGCAATTCTTCATTTAGGAGTTTTTCCTAGGTGACTCTTGATTGTTCCAAGTTGAGAATAAAATCTAAGTAGAAAATTCCTAGGTCTTATAATTTCTGATTCAGCTTTTTTTTTCCTTTCTTTTCTAAATATAGTGAAAAATAAGTGGTGAGAATTATGAAAACTGTTCATAAGACAGTGGAGCTTTCTCTTTTTAAAAGGAAAAGTAAAATAGATAAGAGGGATAATTGATATTGCAGAGTTCCTAATAAGGGACTCCATGTTATTCGTAGGTCATGTTATTAGGTAGAGAAATTCATATGATTAAATTAAAATGGTCATCTTCTTATTAATTTGATTTTTACTATCCATTCTGTAAGTAATTTGAAATTGTGTTTAGTTTGTTTTTAAATTGTTCTTTCTAAAATAATTTTGCATAACTAACTATATATTTAAAAAGATGAAAGGGGAGGAGGATCTTCCTTATCATTAGCCTAGAAGAGAGGTGGGTGGAGGAGGGGGTCACAGCTGGGATGCAAAGTGAATAAACTGTAATTAATAAAAATAAAATAAAAATTAATATGTATATATATTTATATGCAAAGCTTGTGCCATGTTCTCTTTTGTTATAAGAGTATAAGTAAAGTAATGTTTCTTAAAGTGATTCATCGGCAATTACTATTTTCTAAGTTCTAGAGAATTTAAACGAAGTAAATATTGGCATGTGAAACATTTTATTTTTTCTTTTTTTTTCAACAAGCAAGTTTATTAAGCTTGTAGTGAACAAAAGAAAAAAAAAAAACAAATTGCTAGTCGCAAATAGAAGCAGTGTCTAGATAGCAAAACATCAAGTCAAGAGATTATATCTGAGATGAATGAAGTGGATTGAATGAGAGAAAAACAACAATAGCAACAACAACGAAAAACGTGATGCCATCAAACTGAAGGCCTGAAAACCTGTATCAGAAATTAGCTCAGTCAGAGGGGATTCCCAACTGAGCTCTCTCTCTTTGAGTGAGCATCCCATGACTGAACTTCCTGCATGTTCTCTAAATACTCAAAAGCATTTTACACCATAAAATGTAATTGTATTTAATTTCAGAAGCATAAAAAATATTTTTAAAAATAAGTTGATATTTATTAAAAATTTGTTATTAGGTCTCAGAATTTCTCATTTTATGTAATGTTTAGCTAAGATTTGCTTAAAAACTTTTAATATATTAAACAGTATTCTGCAGCAAGCTTCAGAGTATGCTTGGTAAAATGTTTCAATGCTCTTAAATTAACCTTTCTTCGCTAAAATCCTTTTTACACTTACCTGTACACTTCTTCAGCATTATTTTCTATGGGAACATGGTATCATAATGATGGAAAATCTCATTTCTACACTATAAAGATTTTCTAAAATGAACTGACAACAGATACTTGACATTGGATAGAGGACTAACATCCAAATATATAAAGAACTCAAGAAACTAGACATCAACAAACCAAATAATCCAATTAAAAATGGGGTACATATCTAAACAATTCTCAAAGAGGTATCTCAAATGGGTGGGAAACACTTAAAGAAATGTTCAACATCCGTAGGTATTTCGGAAATGCAAATCAAAATGACTCTGTGATTCTATCTTACACATGTCAAAACAAGTTAAATAAATAACAACAGGTGATATATCATGCTGGCAAGGATGTGGAGCACGGGAACATTCTTCTATTGCTGGTGGGAGTGCAAACTTGTACAGCCATTTTAGAAATCACTATGTTGGTTTCTTAGAACATTTTGAATTGATATTCCTCAAGATCCAGTAATACAACTCTTGGGCATATAACCAAGGGAAATTCTACCCTACCGCAAGGACACTTTCTCAGCTATGTTTATAACAGCTTTATTCACAATATCCAGGAACTGAAAATCATCTAGATGTTCCTCAGCCAAATAATGGATTTTTAAAATGTAGTGCATTTACATAGTGGATTATTACTCAGATGTTAAAAATAAATGACATCATGAAATTTTCAGGCAAATGGGTGGAACTAGAAAAAAAATCATAATGAGTGAAGTAACCCAGACCCAGAAACAAAAACCTCCTCTGTACTCACTTCTCAGTGGATCTTAGCTGTAAAGTAAAAAATAGTCATGCTATAATCCACAGAACCAGAGAAGCTAAGAAACTAGGAAGAGTCAAGAGAGGGCACAAAAATATTCCTGGGAAGGAAAAATAGAATAGTTCTCACAGGTGAACCTGGGGTCAGTGGAAAAGGGATGAGGTAGAGGAAGCAGGTAGAAAGATGGAGGGAGAGAGAAACAGAATTGGCAAACATTTGTAGAACAAGGTAGAAACCCAGTGCAATGGAAACTCTCAGGAATTAACAAGTGTGACTCTAGTGGAAAAACTTAGCAATGGGGAATACAGAATCTGAACTGGTCCTCTCCTGTAACCAGGCAAGGCTTCCTTCCAGTTGAGAGATTTCAACAACCACACGGCTCCAAAATTTTTGACCAATCAATGACTGGTACAACTTGTGCTATGAGAGGGAACCCACACCTGACCCTTACATGGATACCAGGGGTTATTAAAGGAGAGATCCAGTAGGCTGTGAGTGAGACATTCACGAACCCAGGAGAGAAACTCCAGAGGCCAGCATTGAGTGCAGATCTACATTTACTGTGTAGCAGCAAGCTTTTTATACAGCCTTAGAAGCAATGGGTGCTCAACCCAAGTTCTGGGGCACCAAAATATTCCACTGTCACTCTGGAGAGATGCCATACCTACCATCACCTGAGGGAACTTATGTGCAGTTAAGGGAAGCAGCTATCACCTTTTTCTGGGTCCATTTTAAATCTCTACAAGTTTTCTAGGATTCACTTTTTGTGATATGAGATGGACATGGCACTTATACTACAGAGTGGTATGAAAGCCCTCCTTACAGTCCAGCAGGCCGTATCTAGAGGCTTCAGCATCTACATCTCACACTCTTTTTAATTTTTTTCTTTATTATTATTTATTACAATATATTCAATGTGTATCCCAGGTGCAGCCCCTTCCCTCATCTGCTCTTGGTGCCACTATCCTTCTCTCTTCCCCTTCTATGTCTCTCCCCTAGTCCACTGATAGGGGAGGTACTTTTCCACTTCTATCTGACCATAGTCTTTCAGGTCTCATCAGGACTGGCTTGATCCTCTTTCTCTGTGGCCGTATGGGCCACCACACCAGGGGCAAGTGATCAAAGAAGGAGCCACTGAATCCATGTCAGAAGTAGTCACTCTTCCCCATACTGGGAAATCCCATGGAGACAAAGCTGCCCGTGTGAGGCTTCTGAGCAGGGGATCAAGGTAATCTCTATGCATGGTACTTGGGTGATTCATCAGTCTCATCAGGACACCCCAGGGCCCAGATGTTTTGGCTTTGTTGATCGCCTTGTGAGTTCCTGTCACTTCCACATCTTTGTATCTGTTTATTCCATAAGAATCCTGTATTCTGCTCAAAATTTGGCTATGAGTTTCAGCATCAGCTTTGAATACCCTGATGTGTAGAGTCTTTCAAAGATATCTTGTGGAAGGCTACTGTTGTGTTCCCTGTCTTCTACTTCCGATGTCTATCCTGTTTGACCTTCTGAATGAGGATTAAGCCTCATTCATAGGGTCCTTCTTGTTGTTTAAGTTCTTAAGGACTATAGATTTTCATATATTTATACTTTCTTATACGGCTAATACCCACTTATAATTGAGAATATAGCATGTGTGACTTTCTGCTTCTGGGCTACATCACTCAGTATGAACTTTTCTACTTCCACCCATTTGCCTTCAAATCAAATAATTTCCTTGTTTTTAATAGCTCAGTAGTATTCTATTGTGTAATTGTCCCAGAATTTCTGTATCCATTATTCAGTTGAGTGAAATCTAGGTTGTTTCCAGATTATGTTTATGAATAAAGCTTATATGAACATCACTTAGCAAATGACCTTTTTGTGTGATTGAGCAAGTTTTTTATATATGACCAGGAATGGTTATAGACTGATCTTCAAGTAGCACTATTCCTAAGTTTCTGAGAAAACACCAGGTTGATTTCCAAAATGGGTGTACAAGTTGACATTCCCACCAGCAATGGAGGAGTGATCCCCTTTCTTTAAAACCTCTCCAGCATGTGTTGTCCCTTGAGTTTTTGATCTTAGTCATGCTTTTATTTTAATTTTATTTTTTTCTTATCAGTTACATTTTATTAACTCTCTATCCCAGCCGTGTCCCGCTCCCTAATTAACTCCCAATCCTACCCTCCCTCCCTCATCTCCACCATGCCCCTTTCCAAGACCACTGTTGGGGGGTACCTCCTCCCCATTCATCTGATCCTGTTTCATCAGGTATCTTCATGACTGGCTTGAAGCCCTCCTCTGTGGACTAACAGGACTGCTCCTCCCTTGGGAGGGGGGAGGTCAAAGAGCCAGTCATTGAGTTCCTATTAGAAATAGTCCTTGTTCCCCTCACTATGGGAAACCAATTTGTTACTGAGCTACCACAGGCTACATCTGAGCAGAGGTTCTAGGTTATATCCATACATGGTCCTTGGTTGAATGTCAGTCTCAGAAAACACCCTGTGCCCAGATATATTTGGTCCATGTGGAGCTCCTATCCTTTCCCCATCATACAAACTCCCCTTCTTTCATAATATTCCCTGCACTCTGCTGAAGGTTTGGTCATGAGTCTTTGTATCTGCTTTGAAAACACTGCTAGTTAGAGACTTTCAGATATGCTCAGTAGACTCCTGTCATACGTTCAACGCACATCCCATCTGTCTTTCTAAACGAGGACTGATCATCTTACCTATGTCCTCTCTCTTGATTATCTATTTTAGGTGTATAGATTTCATTATGTTTATCATATCTTATAGATCTCTATAAGTGAGTATATACCATGATTGTCTTTCTCCTTCTGGGATATTTCACACAGAATGATCTTTTCTAGATCCCACCATTTGCCTGCAAATTTCATGATTTCCTCCTTTTTGATTGCTGAGTAGTATTCCATTGTGTAAAAATACCACAATTTCTGTACCCATTCCTCCATTGATGGACATCTGGGTTGTTTCCAGGTTCTGGCTATTACAAATAAAGCTGCTATAAACATGGTTGAACAAGTATCCCTTTTGTGT
>REGO01001568.1:41666-51672 GCA_010120015.1 Rhombomys opimus | reverse complement strand
TCTCAGGGTTCCCGGTCTTTTGTAGGTCTGAGGTTGGGGCTCTGTTCCCCAGAACCCAAGAGGTAATCTGTGGCGGGTGAGTACTGCTCTGGTGTCTTGGGGCACACAGTTCTGTCTGTAAGGAGTAGTTGGTACAAAGCAGGTCTCTGGGCTGGCAGAGCGTGGGCCCACTTGCTAGTCTGTGGGAGCTGAGTTTCCAATCACTCTGTGCTCCCTGTTTAGGCCCAGATCTGTGATTGCTGGGCGTACTCGCCTGTTTGTGATCTGCAGTCTGCTAGACTTTCCCTAGGTGACCCCAGCAGCACGGTTTCTTCCTTCCCTTGGAGTCCTCTCTGGTCAGGGGTTCCCAGTCCTTGTTGTACTGGGGCGCGCAGCTTGTCTGTACCGCTGAGCTGAGCATGCAGCTCTTCGTGCATGGCAGGAGCTCAGTTGAGATAGCGGTGGGTACCCGCTGTCCTAGAGACCTTCTGGGGAAAGACTGGGTGACCCGTGATCAGACTCGCAACTTTGCTTCCCCGTTGGGTTTTCTTGTGACTGTGACTCCCAGTCTCAGGCACCCTTGTGCCCACGGATCAGCCTGGGAAAGTAATCGGGACACGCAAGCTTGCGGCACCAGCCCGGAGACCCAAAGCCCATGTTACCCGGGATTTCTTCTGGGTTCTGGCTGGGCAGCCGAGAGTAGACCCGCCCAATTCCCAAGCTGTGGCAGCCTCCCCTCACCTGGGAAACATGATCACTGCAGTTTTAGGGCCCAGAGTTCAGTCTCCTGGTCGCTACACAGAGAGTGCTGTCCTGCTTCTCAGACACAGTGCTCTCCCGGCACCACCATCTTGGCTCCCCCCTCTGTATCCATTCTTTGGTTGAGGGACAACTAAGTTGTTTCCAGATTCTGGTTATTATGAATAAAGCTGCTATGAACATAGTTCAGCAAATGTCTTTGTTGTATGGTAGGTCATATGTCTAGGAGTGGGATAGCTGCGCTTTGAAGTTGTACTATTCCCAATAGTCTGAGTAAATGCTGAATTGATTTCCAAAATGGTTGTACAAGTCTGTACTCCCACGAGTAATGGAGAAGTGTTCCCCATTCTATACATCATTGTCAGCATGTGCTGCTATTTGAGTTTTCTTTTAATCCATTTTTATGGGTGTGAAATGGAATCTCAGAGTTGTTTTGATTTGAATTTCCCTGATGAATAATGATGCTGAGCATTTCTTTAAGTGTTATTCTGCCATTCGATATTACTCTGTTGTGATCTCTGCTAAGCTCTATACCCCATTTTTAATTGAAATATTTGGTTTGTTGGTGTTTAATTTCTTGAGTTTTTTACACATTCTGGATATGAACCCTCTATCGGATTTAGGGTTGGTGAAGATTTTTCCCAGACTATAGGCTGTAGTGATGACAGTGTCCTTTGCTTTACAGAAGCTTTTGAGTTTCATGAGGTCCCCTTTATTAATTGTTTATCTTAGAGCCTGAGCTGTTGGTGTTTTGTTCAGGAAATTGTCTCCTATGCCAATGAGGTCAAGGCTCTTTACCACTTTTTCTTCTAGCAGATTTATTTGTCTGGTTTTATGTTGAAGTCTTCGATTCACTTAGACTTTAGTTTAGTTCATTGTGGAAAATAAAGATCTATTTGCATTTTTCTACATGTAAACATCCATTTAGAATAGAAGCATTTGTTGAAGACGCTATCTTTTTTCCATTATATGGTTTTGGCTCCTTTGTGAAAAATCAAGCGGTCATTGCTGTGTGGGTTCATTTCTGGGTCTTCAATTCAATTCCATTGGTCCACCAGTCTGTTTCTATGACAGTATCATGCAGTTTTTACCACTGTTGCTCTATAGTACAATTTTGAGATCAAGGATAGATATACATCCAGAAGATCTTTTATTATACAGGATTGTGTTAGCTATTCTGGGTATTCTGTTTTTTTCATATGAATTTGAGAATTGTTCTTTCTTTTTTAATAAATAAATAAATAAATAAATAAATTTTTAATTTAATTTTTATTTTTTCCTATTAATTACAGTTTTTCTACTTTGTATCCCAGCTGTAGCCCCCTCCTTCATTCCCTCCCAATTCCCACCCTCCCTCATCTCCTCCTTGCCCCTCCCCAAGTCTGCGGATAGGGGAGGTTCCCTGCTCCATCTGATCCCAGCCCATCAGGTCTCTTCAGGACTGGCTGCAAAGTCCTCCTCTGTGGCCTAGCAAGGCTGCTTCTCCCTCGGGGGAAGGGGATCAAAGAGCCAACCACTGAGTCCATGACAGAAATAGTCTCCTCTCCTCTTACCAGAGAACCCACTAGGACACTAAGCTACCACAGGCCACATCCGAGCAGGGGATCCAGGCCACATCCATGCATGGTCCTTGGCTGGAGAAACAGTCCCAGAAAAGACCCTTGTGCACAGATATATTTGATCCTTGTAGAGTTCCTGTCCTCTCCAGGTCACACTAAATCCCCCTTCTTTCATATGATTCCCTGTGCTCTGCCTAAGGTTTGGTTATGAGTCTCAGCATCTGCTTTGATACACTGCTAGTTAGAGTCTTTCACAAGTCCTCTGTGGTAGGCTTGTGTCCTGTTTCTTGTTTTCTCCTATGTCCATACCATTTGTCTTTCTAAGTGAGGATTGATCATCTTACCTTGGATCCTCCTTCTTGTTTATCTTTTTTGGGTGTACAGATTTTACTATGTTTATCATATCTGGAAAAAAAAGAATACACAGGTCTAAGAATTGTTCTTTCAAGGTCTGTAAAGAATTTTGTTGATATTTTGATGGGGATTGCATTGACTTTTGGTAAGATGACCTTTTTTACTATGTTTATCCTACTGATCCATGAGCATGGGAGATCTTTCCATCTTCTGATTTCTTTTTCAATATCTTTCTTCAGAGACTTGAAGTGTTTTTCATACAAGTCTTTCATATGCTTGGTTACGGTTACATCAAGATAGTTTATGCTTTTGTGGCTATTTTGAACGGTCTTGTTTCCCTATTTCTTTCTAAAAAAGTTTATCTTTTATATACAGGAGGGCTACTGATTTTTTTTGAGTTAATTTTGTATCCAGCAACTTTGCTGATGGTGTTTATCAGCTGTAGGTGTTCTCTGGAAGAAATTTGGGGGTCACTTATCTATACATCATATCATCTGTGAATAGGGATACTTTGACTTCTTCCCTTCCAAGTTATATCCCCTTAATCTTCTTTAGTTGTCTTATTGCTCTGACTAGAACTTCAAGTACTATATTGAAGAGATGTGGAGAGAGTGGGCATCCTTGCCTTGTCCCTGATTTCAGTGGGAGTGATTTAAATTTCTTTCTGATTAATTTGCTGTTCTCTTTAGCTTGTTGTATATTGTCTTTACTATGTTTAGGTAAGTGCCTTGTATCCCTGATCTCTCCAAGACTTTAAACATGAATGGGTGTTGGATTTTGTCAAATACTTATTTGGCATCTAAGAAGAGGATCATGTGTGTTTTCTTTCAGTTTATTCATATGGTAGATTACATTGATAGATTTTCATTTATTGAACCACCTATGCATGCCTGGGATGAAGCCTACTTGGTCATGGTGAATGATATTTTTAATGTGTTCTTGGATTCGGTTGTGAGTATTTTATTAAGTATTTTTGTGTTAACGTTCATAAGAAACAAGTAGAATCTGCAAGGCCAGAGACACAGAGATTTTGAAAGCAACAGTCAGAGAGTGGGAAAAAAGGAATAAAGAAAAGAAACTTTATGAGAACACTCAGAACCCTTCAAATAAAGGGTACCAGTGCTGGGAAGGTTCCCAGGTGGTTCTGTGTCAAACATTTTATAGACTTCTGGGACCCTCCCTTTTCCTCTCTCTTCTTCTCCCTGATTCATCTCAAGCATGGAATCATCCAAGTTAATTTCCTACTTCCCTGCAGTTAACAGTTATTATAATAGTTTGTTCCAAAGATGTAGAGACAGGGTCCAACTCTGGGGGCAAGAATAAGGATCCCATTGAAGCTGTCTATTTTTGTTTTCCTGATTGTCTGGCAATGGTCTGGTCATCTTTCACTCTTCTGAATGTCCAGGTCTACACTTGTCTTATACAACTTTACTTGCAGGCATGTATACACACATGTAAAATAATAATAACTTAAAAATCCTTTAGATTTGGTCAGACTATCTAGATGATATAATACATTGATATAACATATCTAGATGTTATAATACATTGTTCTTTCCCCTAACAACACCATTCTTGATTTTTAAAAACATTTAACTGTATTTCAAGATATTGACTCTCCAAATATACCACTACTAAAAGGAGATATTTCTTTAAAATAAAAATGTTAATCCTCAAAAAGAATAGCATGGGGCAGACCTTTAGAGGTATATGGGTTGTAGGTATATCTCAACTGAGAGACCAAAAGATAAATTAGCAGCTATTATTAAGACCTTAAGTAGGTGGGTGGAGAAGTCCAATAATGCCCTGAGGGGAAGGACCACCTTACTGCATTCTTTCCCTACCCACTAGAGATAACAGTTGCTAGGAAACTGGCCCATTCCCCTAGAGAGGGACACCAGGTCATTAAGGTCTGGGACCTTCCCACAGCCAATCAATTCAAAATGTAGCATTTTGACCAATAGATGCTTGCCAGGCAGGAATTGATCGGGCCTTGGGCATGCTGGGAAGGACCAGAGTCTTTAAATCACCCAACTAACCTGGGCACAGCACGCTCAGCTCCCACCGTTTCAGCGGTGGGTGTCGTGGGCCCAAGCTGCAGCTTGTAATTTACAATAAAAAGACCCTCATGTGTTTTGCAACGAAGTTGATTCCTGTAGATCTTTTGGGGGCTCGCGAACTGGGTGTAACATTTGGAAGTCCCACCGAGATTCCAGGGTCCCCCAAGACCTCAGGACTTATCTGGAGGGTCTCATACCAACTGGTAAGTGTCGTGTCTGTGTCTCAGTCTCCTTCTCCATCTTTGTCGCTTTGTGCGGTGTGCGGTGTGCAGTGTTCCCATTGGCGCCTATCTTCTGGATTCTGTTCTGCCTCGAGGTATCTGTATGAGTGACTAAATGTGATTTAGACAGATGTGTCAAACAATCACAGATGCTGAAGCTGGGGGAGATGTCCCCCAACTTCATCGGTTTCTGCAGGTGGTCTAGAACCACCCACCACTTTGAGGCTTCTGTGGCAGAGGAGCCAGAGCGGGAATATGAAGGTCTGTTTTTACAGTACCTTACCCAGGAAGGGACTTGGGCCCATCCTGGAGGAATTTCTGAAAGGCCTATGTTCGGCCTACCCCTGAAGAGTCAGTTTTGGTCCCGGGAAATTTGGCCAGCTGTTTTTTTTTGTTTTGTTTTGTTTTGTTTTGTTTTTGTTTCACTGTCTCTGTGCAGTATTTGTTTGTGTCTACCGTTCTGTTTTCTGTTCTGAAAGGCCTCATAAAACTTGTTTAAAATGTGTGCCTATGTGTTTATAAAGTCTATGAATGCATATGTATAGGTTACCACATGGTATATGAAGTGCCTCAGTGCCTCACCACCATCTTGACTTTACCATGTGGGTTATAATGTGACCACCATCTTGGTATGGGTAAAAAAAAAATGGAAACCTTACTCAGATAATTTTCATTTCCTTCTATGTTAAAAGGATGAGTTATTTTCAATTGGTATTGGTTTTAGAAATTAAATTGTTTGCACTGGTAAATTCTGGTTTTAAAATATTGTTTTGACTTTTAAGATTATGGTTATACCTTGTGACTTCTCTCCTACAAAAGGGGTACTTTATTTTGATATTGCAAAAACGGGTTTTAAAAATTGTTTAAATGTTTAAGGCTATAAAAAGTTTATCAGGCATTTGGGTATGACAATGATCTTGGGCAGTCTAACAGAAAATTTGAAAGTTTCTTGATACTTTGGGGGAGAATAAAAATACTTTGGTATTTATTTTATTAATTTTACTAAGTAAAACTAAGCCATGTGGTTTGCACTAATTGAGAAAATTGCAGTTTTTACAATGTAAAAACTGAGCTGTTTGTTAAGCTGCTTTGTTTATGGAAAAACATATTTCCACCCTGTTCTTTACCTTCAGACAGAAAAGAGGAAGTTTCACCAAGTTCCTTAAAGCTTCTTCTAAGTTCCTTAGGGTTTGTTTATGTTACCTTTATGTTATTTGCTACAGGGAAGTAATTTTAGAAAAAGAATTTGGCAGTTTCAGAACTCCTTTTTGTATTAATGTAACTTGTTTTTGCTTTGCCTATAAAGAGCAAATCGTAGATGCTGGGCTCCAACAGGATCGTGTCAGAATGGAAAGGATTTTGTTGAGAGCTTTTATGTTGTCTGAAAAGCAAGAGAGAGAGAGAGCAAAAAAGTAAAAATGTCTGGTTAAGCCAGAAAAAGGAAGCTAGGAACCTGAAGGTATATAGGATGTTGCAGAAAGTTAGTGGATGTATTATAAAAAGCCAGAGAGTTAATATGATTTGAAAAAGAGCTGTATTTAAATATGTTATAATTCATTTAAAAGGCTGGTGATTCCTCTTTGCAAAATGTTTTCTTATGCTCTTTTTTTGTTGTTTTGTTTTTTACCTAATATATATTTAAGTTATTTGTTTATTTATTTATTTATTTATTTTTCTTCTCAATGCAGTTTATTCAGGAACCTTGAACAATATTCTGACCCTGGGGAAAGCCAGTCCACAGCTTAAAATAGCCTCTGGGTAGCCAACCCCAGCGTGCCACATGGGCAATGCAGATAGGTCCACATACACGAAAGCAAGCCAGATCCTCAGCCTTAGCCAAATATGGAGTTGTTTGTGACAGAGAGCACTCACCATCGGGAAGGTGGAAGGCGGAAACCAGCTCCATCTTTAAGGCGCGGCATTACGCAGCTCTCTACAGTTCCCCCTTTTTGTTTTAGACGCGTCAGGCAAGAGTAGAGGTCTGATCTCTGATATTAGAAATAAATTGGGACTTTGTACCGATGTTCATTTAGGTGTCATCCACCCAAAGAGCATCAGACCCATCTGATACCTTTTTCTCAGAGGCGGGACCTGGGGCATCAACCTGCATGCAATCAGACATGCTCTTCTCTGGGTTGAAAGCATTTGACCCTGAGTGCAGTGCTTAGCCTCGCATCCTGAGTGTAACATTTTAGCTTCTTATGCTTTTTTAAGGGGAAAAAATTCTGGCTGATAGGTTTGCTGTGGCCAGAATAATTCATGTAGTTTAAAATTGTTCTGTACAGTTCTGTTATGCAGTTGGTTCTGAAACTTATTTAATCACTGTTAGAACTTTTGGTTGTGGGGGATTATGAATGCTCCCCAATGTTTGCTGTATCATCAGCAGCACCTAATGGCTGCTATGGTTGGGTATTGTGAGTCACAGCCAGTGCTGATGCTAACACATGGCTAGCCGCCATGATGGTTCAGGGATAGAGAGCGTGTGAAGCTGTAGTTTTGCTGCCATATTTGTTTACGGCTTCCAGCTGAGTTCAGTTACACGTGGTCAGCCGGCATGCTGGTCCGGAGATAAAGAGGGTGGATCCATGAGTTTTCTATCATCTTTGTTTAGGTCTCAAGTGGTAGGAGCAGCAAGATTTGCTAGCCTCTCTATGAACTGTATCTGATTAAAAGGTTTGCTTTGATTTTAGTTCAGAAAGAGCAGATTCAAAGTCATGCTAAATACTACAGTTGAGCCTTACCTAGTTTCTTTGTTTAGGTTTTTTTAAAGTTAAGCCTAGGCTGCTTAAAATATAGTTCTAAAACATGTATTTTAGAAAAATGTCAGAATTAGATTGTATAGCATTTTGTTTTATAGGACACAGTTTAGAGCAGATGATAAAAACAAAGAGTAACTCAGATATGCTGGCCCTCAAGCTTGTCAGAGATCTGATGAATATGGCATTTTAACTGTGTAAGCTTATTGTGACAGAGAGTCCCAAAATCCTGGCAGTAGCTCCCCAAGGTCTCCAAGAAGATTTGGGCACAACGATAGATGACTGTGACTCTGGATTGTTGTATGCTAACCACTGGGCAGTACTGCCTCAACTGGACCACTGCTAGGGCCCAGCCAAAACTGTGGACACCTGGAGAGTCAATGTTTCACATTGCTAAGGGCGAGGTGAGGCCATTTTCTCGTTTCTTTCTCCACAGAAACAGTCTCTTATCTTCTGTACCTGGCTGGACTGCCTCTGTTCAGGATGCTGTGAGACACAGGAGCCATGGACACTGCCTAGGTGATGGACTAACTAGTCATCTCTGTCATTTTGATTGGCACATGGATTGGTATATTTATTTAGCTTATAATTCATCCTTCTCAGGTCTCTGATCACTTTCATGGCTATGCTAAGCTAATGGTAGCTTTGCAGCTAGAGAGAAGACAATTAGATCCACTGTTAGCTCATTGATCAGTTCATTAGCTAGAACTACTAGGTACTAGATCTCTTATTTAGAAAGGAAAACAGGTTTGCCTTGCTCACAGAATTCATGTTAGTTATCTGTGTCTTAAGATCTATATAGCTGGATAAAAAATATGGAGCCTATGTATCATCTGAGGATATAGGAGTTTAAGTTGTAAAAATCTAGAGAGTGTTGTTATTTATCAATAGAGTTGATGAAGCACTAACTGCTTATTATTCAGTCACCAGGTTGAGATTTTAACCTTTGGTTGGCTTCTGGAGATAGACTTAAAGGTGCTTCTCGTTATGTTAGAAACATCTGTTTAATGTGTATATCTGACCCAAAAGTCATAGCTTTTAGTATGGTACTTTTAATATCTGCCATTTCTGGGGTAGATTTTGACACAGGAATATCTTAAACTTATTCCTTCTAGTTGCTTTATTAAGGAAAGTCCAAGCATCCAGGGTTTAGCACTAAAGCCAGTAATGTATTTATGCCTAACTTTCCAGTGTGAACATGAAGATGGGGGCTAAAAGTAGATGCTGAATGTATGAAAAATGTCCAAGTGCCATTCGTGGCTAATTACCAACAGCTATGCCCACAGAAGAAATGTTACCGTGGACACACTTAAGTTGTTTATAAAGGTTATAAAACAAACAGCTGATACTCATTCAGTGGGATGCAGTTTTACCTGTTACTCTCAGAATGTTATGTTAGATTTGTTGAATATATATTTCCTTTTGTGTACAAAAAAAGAAACAAAAAACAAAAAACAAAAAACAAAAAAACACATTTCATATGAGTTTCAGGATGTGACCTAGATCTGGCATAACTCAAAAGGATCGCAGATGAGATTTTCCCTGGTCTTTCCCATTTAATAGACAAATTTTAACTTCTGTCTCCAGTCTGAATTTGTCTCAGCAGATTTTCACCTGTTTAACTCTGTTCTGGGATCAGCTGTGGACTGCAAGCTGAAATCTGGACTTCCTGGAAACTGACCTGATTGCTCCCTGCCTCTTCGGGTGGATCAACTAACCAGATGCTTGGGACTGCCCTATTGCCCAGCCTTTGACTGGCATTTCAGCCTCCCTAGCACCTGATGCCTATGGTCCAACGGTCAACATTGAAGAAGCTCCAGAAGACGGATCTTAGCCCAAATTCCCCCTAACAGGCTGAAATGCTAAGTCAAAAGGGGCTGGCTCCCTGGCATTAGCTATTATCTTGGACATCTGCTTAGCTGAAATGGAAACTAATATTGCAGCAACTGGGCTAAAAGCCTAGAGAAACCCCAGAGAAAAAGAATAATAGTTCTCCTTGGCTTACTACCCCTATATCTACCCTGAAGGGACCCCTACTCATTTTGATTTTTATCTTTGGGCCTTACTTTTTTCAATTGCTTAATGGCTTTCATAAAGAAGTGCTTGAGAGCAATACACTAATGGCACTCAGATCCCATTATAAAAAGGTAAATCTATAAGATACAAAGGTCATGTCTGGAAGACCCAAGATTGGGTCTTCAAATCATCATGGGAAAGGGGGAAATGAGAGACCAAAAGATAAATTAGCAGCTATTATTAAGACCTGAAGTAGGTGGGTGGAGAAGTCCAGTAATGCCCTGAGGGGAAGGACCGCCTTA
>REGO01001568.1:0-41316 GCA_010120015.1 Rhombomys opimus | reverse complement strand
ATTCCTGTAGATCTTTTGGGGGCTCGCGAACTGGGTATAAAAAGACCCTCATGTGTTTTGCAATGAAGTCGATTCCTGTAGATCTTTTGGGGACTCGCGAACTGGGTATAACACAATGATACAGTGCTTTTCTAACATAAAAAAAAAAAAAACATATCTGGAGTTCTATTTCAAGACCTGCTAAAAATGTGAAAGTCAAAAGGAAATGATTTCTATTGTGTATTCTAATAAGTATTTATTTTATTTGACAAAATAAAACTATTCATTGATGTTCATTGAGTAAGAAATTCTTCTATTTTCTCCTGTATCTAAATACTTAGTAATCAATTGGTTTGTTATTTGGTGAGGGGAGGTATGACCTTTTTTAGCAAATAGAAAGTTACTAAATAGCTAGGCAGTCACACAAACCTTTTACTCCATCACTAGGAAGGCCAAGGTACGCAAATCTGAGTTTGAAGCCAGCTTGGCATGCCTAACAAGTTCTAGGACAAGCAGGGATACACCAAGAAAACCTGTGGGAGGTATCCTGCTGGTTAAGAGATTACCACCATTGCTAGAATTACCACCAATCAGGCCATAGTACAGTAACAGGACCTAGATTCCCTCAGTATAGATGAAAACTTTCTTAAAACTCATGACAACATTTCTCCGTTATAAAATAAAACAGGGAGAGATGTTAGAGGTACCCTGCTGGGTGCGGTTGCAGGTCTTGACTGGACTGGACAGCCATTAAGAGCTCTGTACTAAAAGCAGAACTCCTTCCTCTAGGGGGTGTCCCCCGCTCTGTGCCTGACTTTCTCTGGAGAGTGCCTTTATATAACAGATTCCCCTTGCCACACTTGATATGTGGTCTCTGACACAGCTCCCTGCTCCTACCCCCTCACCCTGCCCTTTATCCCTGAGCTTATCTATATGTAATTAAGCACTTATATTCTACTCTTATGATAAGAGTGTGTTGTATAATGCAAATCAAGCATCCTTGAAGTGCCTAGTGTCAACCAATTATGTACTGACCCAGCCCACGAGTCAGTCTAAGGAGACCCTAAGAGAGGGTGTAAGAATGGGGTGGAACAAGAGATGCGGAAAAATGGAGATCAAGTCTAATGACCTTTAGGTTACAGCTTATAAGGGGTAAGAATGGGCAATTTGGAGGGAGGAACAGGTTTTAGTGAAAATCACAGAGCAGGACATTCTCAAGGAAGTTCTCAAAAGGAAGTAAAGTTCTCATACTATACCTGCCAAATCTAAACTGTTGAGCAAACCTCTAACAATCAAAGAATACCTGCAGTCCAGGGGTGAAAAATCACCATGTCTTGCTAAGCACACTGTGCTTCATAGATTCCAAGCAGGCTAGAATCAAACAGCCATTTTATGGCTCCACACAGGTCCCTCCCTTTTTTTTTTAATTTTTTCGGGGCTGTGATCCCAAGGGAACCATGCCTGTCTTAGGTTGGAATCCTGGATCTTTAACTCTTGCTGGCCCATTATTGGATACATCAGCAGCTACTGGCGAAAAAGACCATTGTGGATTCTCTTACCCATCATTGGCTAACCTGTTCAGCTCACTAGGATAGTTAGTATTCTTTAAGGGAGGTCTCAAAGAAACCTGAATCCGCCATTTCCATCCTATGGTAATGGAACCCTATGGGTTTTGCCTTGATGGCATCAATCTTTTGCTTAAGGAAAGCCATGAGCTTATTAAACAGTATTGGACCGAGGGAAAGCAAAATAAGCAAGCCTATCAGGGGTCCTAAAATGGAGGGTAAAAGGATGGTAAGTCAAGGAGAAGTTTTAAACCAAGTCTGAAACCACCCCTGCTCTTGTTCCCTCAGATGTTTTCTTTGCTCCAAGCCTTCCCTGACCTTTTTTACGGAATCTTTTACTACTCCTGAATGATCTACACAGAAACAGCTTTCCTCTTTTCGGGCAGCACAGAGTACTCCCTGCTGAGTAAACAAAAGGTCTAATTTTCTTCTATTTTGTAACAGTACTTATGAAAGAGAGGTTAAAGATTTCTGTAAGTGGGAAATAGCAGTTTTCATTCTTTTGATATCTTGGTCAATTGACAATCTTAGCTGACCATAATATCTGTCCTGCAAAACTAAAGAGGAAATTCCTGTACCAGCTCCAGCCAGGCCCAAACCTAGGAGAACAGCCACTGTAACTGCAGTAACTGGCTCTCTTTTAGGGCGTAGCAAGGCTTGATCCTGCTTTGGGTCCCAAAGGTGAGAGAACTGGTCAGAGGAATAATATGTTAATCTTGGCACTAATTGTACTAGAACACAGTAAGAGTCATAAAACAAATGCACAGAAAACCAGGGGGTGATGCCATCGGAACAAGCCCACCAAGTATTGTTTGGAGGAATTACATATTGTCCTGCTCTTGAAGCATTTATACGCATAAAGGTTTCATTGCAGTGATGTTTATGTGAAGCAAAAATTTTACCAATACATATTCCCTGTCCATGGACAGACTGTAGGGTTAGGTGAACTTGAGTGGTCTGCAGCAATCTACATGAGTTATAATCTAATGAAACAGAAAAACTACCTAAGTCAGAAATTCCTTCATAGCAGGGAGGTTTTTCATTGTAGCAAAGCCAACAGGAGTCTGTTAAATCAGGTCTAGATTCATTAAGGGTAAGAAAAGTATGCTGTACAAGTTCTAGAAGAGAATCCTCAGTAGACTTATCTGATATGAGAGTTACTATAGGAACAAGTGTTAACCTGGGGAAAGCATGCCCCAGGGTAGGGTGGTAGGTTCTGGTAGAGGTTTTAGAACTGGAGCCAGAACCGCATTTGGTCCTATTCCCACTGTTTTATCTGTAGGTAACTGACTGAGTAACCTTATAGTGAAAACAGTACCAGTGTGTTTGCTGAGTTTTTTGTAAATTCTAATTCCCAGGATAGTCCTGTGTCCCAGTTTTCTTCTTTTCTGACTCTGTAAATGAAATATTTAAGGTGGGCATGCCTCTAAAACAACTATAAGCATGTATCTCACCGTTCTTAAGATCTTTTATGTTTACTTTCATGGAGTCTCTAAATCTGGGAAGTCTCCACCATACATGGCCTGTGGTGTCGCATCCCTACTTGGCACAATAGGTATCTCCTGGTTCTCCGCATCCTCTTTTCCTACTATTGTCAGTAGGACAGACATAGAAGTAACCCCAATTGTTTGCCCAATTATCACAATTTGAAAATAACTTGGATGATAAAATTAGCATATCAGGAAACCAGGTCCCCTTATGTGTGATTTTAGAGACACTAAAGACAGCTTCTCCTTCTGGCCCCAAGACTAACCAAGTAAGTAAGATTAAGCGGCATGTGTGGGTTTAAGTGTTGATCTTCCATTCCCCAACCTAGTGTAGCCACAATCAATGTCATCCAGGTGATGATCCAACTCATTTTTCTTTTTCTGCAAGACAAGTCGAAGAGGCATTTTCAGGGACTCCTTTTTCCCTGAATATATTATTGTTATTTACTTGTTTTAGAAATCTTTTAGGCAAAAATAGTGTTGCATCCATTTGTCTGGAATAAACACAGAATGGACCTCTGCCCCATATGAGGACTGGGTCTGGGTCATGCCATTTATTATCCAAAGGATCCTTCCAGAGAACAGCAGCATATTGAGTTTTTGTATTTGCATGCCAGAATGGTTCAGCTGCTGAATGACCATCTTTGTCCAAATTTAAAATTTTTAAAATAAAGAGACAATGTGATAGAAGATTTTGTGGTGATCCTTTTGTTGGGTACCATTCCCCCTTTTTAATTTTTTAAAAGTGTTTTTAATAGATAAATGGGCTTCCATGCCCTGTCCTTGTGAATTATTTGGAATTTTAGTGGTATGTTTAATATTAAACTTAATACAAAATTGTTGAAAAGTTTTTTTTAGTATAACCAGGGCCATTGTCAGTTTTAATTTGTTGAGAGAATCCCATTACTGCAAATGCTGAAAGTAAATGAGTGATAACATTGTCCAGATTGTAGGGTGGCAAAAATAAATCCCCTAAAAGTATTAATAGTAACATGAACATATTTTAGATTACCAAATTTATTTATATGTGTAACACCCATTTGTCAAATAGTATTTGATATTAACCCTCTAGGGTTTACTCATAGGTGAGGTGTGGGCAATAATATCACACAAAAATGGCATTGTTTAACAATTTGTTTAGCTTGTTCTTTAGAAATTTTCAACATTAATCGTTAGGTATGAGAATTGAGATGATAAATTTTATGAGCTCCAATAGCCTGTGAAAGATTGTCCATTATCTGTTTCGTATTAAAGTCAATAATCCTAGTTGCCAAATCAGCTTTAGAATTACCTTTTACTAATGGGCCACATAGTCCTGAATGGGCTCAAATATGACCAATATAGAAAGGCTGAGAATGTTTTTGAATTAGAGATTGACACTGTAGGAATAATTTTGCTGTCAGAAGCATGTTTTATTTGTGCTGAAGTTTTAAAAATAAGAATTGAATAAGCCAAATAAGTACTATCTGTATAAATATTTAAAGCTTTATTAGGAAATGCTGAAAATACGGCAATAATAGCTTGTAACTTTACAAGCTGAGCTGACTTTAATGAGGTTTGAAAACTTATAGTTTGCTTATTAAAAACATATGCTGCTTGACCATTGGAAGATTCATCTCTAAATATAGTAAGTGCATTTGCAAGAGGTTGTAAAGAGGTTTTTTTGGGGGAAACACAAAAGCATGAAAATTATAAAATTGAACTAATCTATCTGGTGGATAATGATAATTAATTTTTCCTGAAAATGAGGCATAAGTGATTGGCCAACAATCTGTATTTTGAAAGAACCAATTTACCTGTGCTTTAGAATAGGGTTGAATAATTACGTTAGCTTTTATGCCAAAATATTTTTTGCTATTATTTTTTTAATAAAATAATATCTGCAATTGCAATATAATATGGACATATTATCTTGTTGGGGAAAGAGGGAAGGTGCACCCACATAATTGGTGCTCCTTGCCAGAACACTGCAGTTGGTGTAACAGTGGTGTTGAATATGATAAGCATTAGAGGTTTGGAATAATCAACACAAGTAACGAATTGCGGTGCAATTTAACCTTTTTAAGGGCTAAGCGTCCCTGTGCAGTAATAGCTCAAGGATACTTAGGATCATTATCTCCTTTTAGAATGTCAAATAATGGTTTTAATTCACCTGTGGTTAGTTTTAAATAAGGTTGTAACTAATTAACATCATCTAGCAATTTTTGAAAATCATTGAGTGTCCTTAAATTATCCATTTTAAAAGTTGCCTTATGATTTATTACCTTAAGTTCCTCCCCCCAAATTGCTCATTCTTACCCCTTATAAGCTGTAACCTAAAGGTCATTAAATGAGACTTGATCAGAATACTGTCTTGTCTCCATTCCTCACGTCTTTTGTGCCACCCCAGTCTCACCCCTTCTGTAACTCACTGGGAATCAAGCTTTGTTTTATGTTCTTCTCTGCTTGTTCTTGGAGTTTGGAGATAAGAGCTCTTGGCTTCCTGTTCCATTTACTTTGCTTGCTGCTTGATACTATGCCTCAGTACTCTGATGGAATATATATCCCTCTGAAACCATAAGCCCAGATAAACTACTTTTCTCCAGAAGTTGCTTCTGATCATGAGGCTTTATGACAGGAACAGAAAAGTAATAACATATTTTTATAATATTACACCCATCAGAATGGCTAAGATCAAAAACTCAAGTGACAACACATGCTGGAGAGGTTGTGGAAAAAGGGGAACCCTTCTCCACTGCTGGTGGGAATGTCAACTTTTACAACCACTCTGGAAATCAATCTGGCGCTTTCTCAGACAACTAGGAATAGCGCTTCCTCAAGATCCAGCCGTACTACTTCTAGGCATATATCCAAAAGAGGCTCAAGTACACAATAAGGATATTTGTTCAACCATGTTTGTAGCAGTTTTATTTATAATAGCCAGAAGCTGGAAACAACCAAGATGCTCCTCAACTGAGGAATGGATACATAAAGTATGGTATATTTACACAATGGAATACTACTCAGCAGTAAAAAACAAGGAAATCATGAAATCTGTAGGTAAATAGCGGGAACTGGAAAAGATCATCCTGAGTGAGCTATCCCAGAAGCAGAAAGACACACATGGTATATATTCATATAGACATATAATATAGGATAAACCTACTAAAATCTGTACACCTAAAGAAACTAATCAAGAGGGAGAACTCAGATAACCCAGAACCCCTGCACAGATGTAGCCCATGACAGTTTAAGCTCCTAGTGGGTTACACAGTAATGGGAACAGGGACTGTCTCTGACATGAACTGATTGGCCTGCTCTTTGATCACCTCCCCCTGAGGGGGGAGCAGCCTTACCAGGCCACAGAGGAAGACATTGCAGCCAATCCACATGAGACCTAACAGACTAGGATCAGAAGGAAGGAAAAGAAGACCTCCCCTATCAGTGGACATGGGGTGGGGCATGCGTGTAGAGGGTGGAAAAAGGGAGGGTTTGGGAGGGGAGGAGGGAGGGAACTACAGGGGGGATACAAAGTAAATAAAGTGTAATCAATGAAAATATTAAAAAATTACAATTAAAAAATAAAAAAGAAATTGTTGCAACATATTTGGCATAAGAAAGGACGTTTATTGTGGAAAGGGGGAGGGGAGAGAAAGGGGGCACCCCAGAGAGAGACAGAGGGAGAAAAGCAAAGGAAGTGTGTGTGTATGGGAGACAGAAACAGAGGTGGGGGGTAGTTGGTTATATTCTGTGCACCTGACACACTTGGCACAGATGGTGACTTAGGAGTTGTCAGGACTCTAAAATCTTCATAGAGTAGGCCAGTTGAATTGCCTGCACACCAACATAACACACATTCCTGCCTTCTCCTTTATCAAAATACTGTTATCAAGCTTTATGTTAAGGTCCTCGATCCATTTGTAATTGAGTTTTCTCCTGGGTGAGAAATAAAGATCAAGTTTAATTTTCTACATACAGAAGTCTACTTTCCTGAGCCTCATTTGTTAAATATACTGTCCTTTTTCAAATTCTATTTCTTGCCTAAATGTCAAAAATCAGATGGCTTTAGTTCTATTCCATTGACCTATATGTCAGTTTTTATGCCAGTACCATGCTGTTTATCTAACAATGATGCTACAGTATAATTTGAAAAGTGATATGGTGATGCTTTCTCTGGTATTTCTTTTGTTCTGTTTCTTTGATTGTCCTTGTCAGTTTTTGCTTTTTAAATACATTTTTAGATATTTTTTTCTGCTCTTAAAAGTTGCATTGAAGTTTTGAGTAGACTTGCCTTCAATCTGTAGGGTAGTCTTTAATAGAAGTATAATTTTATAATATTAATTCTTCCAACTGATGATCATATGATATCTTTCCATCTCCCTCATTTATTTTTTCTTTTTGAAAAACTTTATGAAAAAATTATTTCACTACTTCGGTTAGGTTTATTTCTAGATATATTACTTTTGTGTGCCTATGAGACTGAAACATAGAATTGTTTCCTCCAATTTCTTTTTCAATCTGCCATTAATTGTTAAATCGGAGAGCTATTGATTGTTCCATGTTGCTTTTGCATCCTGCAATCTTACTGATAGTTAGGCATATTTGCTAAGGTGATATGTAAGGTAACTTTTGTTGACCTATGCAAATCTGTCTGGGAGACCTGGCATTTGAAGACATTAAAGAATGAATAGATCATAGTCTAATGCTGCAGACAACCTTACTTCATTTTCAGTATACTTTTTTACATGAATGTAATAAAAAAGCAATGCCCCAGGGAAGGTTGATTGAAATCAGAAAAGCATGTAAATAAGTGCAAGTAAACACATACTAAATATTAATGATCAGCCCTTTCCCAGAACTTTTTCAGGAGAGAATAACTTAAATACCTTTTCCTGGTATGTACTACAGATTATATCTGGGAAAGCATAAAAGCAAAGCAGAAGGACATACCCATATTCAGTGTACACTGAGGACAGTACTAAACATATCCTTTTACTAGAGTGGGTTCTATAGCTATGTTCCAACATGTATCAAAATTAACCTGTCTTATAAATTGAATTTAAATGTTTTGTCACAGGAGTCATGAAATCACATCCAAGAACAATTCAGGGAACAAAATGCATCTGAGGTAAAAGACCCTATGCCTTTTTTCCCCCCCTGGAACCTCTCCTAGAGTTCCCCAAGGCATTATTCACTATATGTCATTCTTTTGACTGTGCTTTGACACAGGTATAAAAAGATTTTGGTGGAGTCTTTAGCATCTCTTATGTTTAGGTTCTTATGTATAGTATCATATGATCTGCAAAAAGGAATACTCTTGTTACTTCTTTTTTCATTTATATCAGTTTTATGTCTCTTCTGATGTTGTTCTTGCTAATGCTTAAATGAATATTTTGTAAAGAGTTACATCCTTGTCTTGTTCCTGTCATTACTGAGAAGGCATTGAGTGTGTCTTTATTTAGTGTAATTTTTTGGTATGGATTTGTTATGCAAAGCCTCTTTTTATGCCTACAAATGTGTGAATTTATTTATGATTTTTTAAAATTTATTACTCTTTTATTCATTTTAATGCTGATTGTAGCCCCATCCCTCCCTACTTCCCCTCACCTATTCCTCAGAAAAGGGGAGCTTCCTTTCCCATCCACTACAGCTCATCAAATTTCTTCAGGACTGAGCATGTCCTCTTCCCCGGTGGCCTGGCAAGGCAGTCCCCCTAGGGGGAATTGACCAAAAAGCTAGCAAGTAGGTTCCTGTCCAATGCAGTCCCCGCTTCCCTTACTAAAGGACCCATATGAAGCCGAAGCTGCCCATCTGCTACATCTTTGTAGGGGGCCTAGGTTCTTGAGTGTGTCTTTATTTAGTGTAATTTTTGGTGTAGGTTTGTCATGCACAGCCTTTATTTTACTGGCATATGCTACTAACATCCTAGGCAAATATCCAGGAATTTAGTCATGTAGAGAGGCTGGATTTTGTCAAAAATGTTTTCTACCTCTATTGTGATTCTCACATATTTCAGCCTGTTATTCCATTTATGTTAGGAATTGCAAATTTACTTACCTAAGTTGAACCAGTCCTGAATCAGTGGAATAAAGATAGCTTAGTCATGATGAATAGTGTGTTTTTGAGGATTTTTGTTCATTAAGGAAAGCTTTTGTGTGCATGTGTGTGTATTTCTATATCATTTTTCCAGACCTGATTTTGTTCATTAAATCCCATCTATGCTTTTCTAGTTTAGTTTGGTTTGTTGTTGAAGACCAGTTTAGACAGGTCAGGGTAGACTAAGAAGATGGGCACAGAGCTGTCCCAGGGTGATAGTTTCTGGTAACTCAGGAACTCTGCTGATAGCTGCAGGCAATTAAAAGGGGATAAAGGAGGAGGGGGAAGCCAGCAGTGCTTTTTTGCAAGTAAGAAACTATGAACTCTTTTAACACTTTAGTAGCCATTGATGATAGCATCTGACTTAGGCCACTTGTAGTGGCTAGCCAGGAGAGAAAGAAAAGAAGGAAACAACCACACACTCACACACACTCACACTTAGTGGAGGAAGCAAAGGCAGGCTTCAGCTCAACAAGCTCCAATAAGCTTCAACAACTTCACACACATACACACACACATACACACACACACACACACACACACACACACACACACACACACACATGCATAAAGGGAACAAAAAGCTCCAACACCAGAAATGAACACCTTTTTCTCTCATAGCACTTTTATACTCCCTAAAACAAAGTTCTTTATATAAGAAGAAAAATTGTCTCATAACTGTAAAAGCAATCATCAAAAAACAGATAAATTTGTTACACAGGAGGAAGTTACAGCAGGATTATTGCTTACATGTTTTTCTATTAAAATTCACACTTAATCAAACATTCTCTATCTAGCTCTCCTTTCACAAGTTCATTATAACTTCAAAAAATAGTTTTTATGTATCTTTCATTCCAAAAGCTCATTATAAGTTCAAAGCAATAGTTTTTTTTCATTTCGTAAGTACATAGTAAGTTCAAAGCAATAGTTTTTAATGTCATAGATTAATAAGGTTTATACCAAGAAACAGGTAATCTATCTTATATCTTATTTTTAAAGTTTCATATAGCAAAATTAGCTAATTATCTATTCTCTGTTCATGGCATACTGTCTCATCTCTGGACATAACCTAGACTGAATATTTTTCCTTGGTCATAAGTCTGTCCCAAACCTATTCCTCTTCCTAGTGCAACTCACTTCTTTGTGACACATGAGGATGTAGTAGAAGTTCTAGTTTCTTTAACAACTCAGTTTTGTTATGTAAATAGTACTTTGTTTTACCCTCATATGTGGAATATGGGGCTGCTTTTAGTTTTCCATAGCTGATAATTGCTTCATGCAACTCAGAGAGGGGCATGGTCTTTGCCACCATCAGTTAGTGGAATTCTGAGGACTCAGAGAGGGTATAAATACAGGAGAATGCCCTGAAAGAGGACAGGACAGTTTGAGAAAAGCTTTGAAGGGATACACCAAGACAGAGAAAAAGGAGACTTCGAGAAGATAGTGAGAGGAGGAAGAAAGCTGCTTGTTTATTCTGCTGCTGCGTTTGCTGTGTTTGCTGTTGCTGGCTAGCTGAACTACAAGATATCCTGATGACTGAGATTGCTATTGCCCCAAAGAACCCAACAACCCTAATCAGCAGGAACTAAGTCAACAACCCCTATCCCTTATACCTTCTTTCTATCATACTTAGGGTTGGAGGGGGTGGGGTTTGGAAGGAAGGTAGAGGCTTAAGGAACCAAACAAGATAATATAAAAAGGTTGTTACTAGAAGGTTCACAGAATTTTTTTTTGCACCTTTTCCTATTCTGCTGAGGGGGGAGAGGGACGTAAAACTACTTGAATCAATTCAGAAATTCTGTAAGATCATTATCTGAAATTATAAAATCATGAATTCATCTAAATAGTATTATTTCATAAAATTACATCTTCATGTTCATCTGCAGAAAATTTGCCCAAAAGATGCCCACAAAGCAATCAATCATACCAGACTATAGAGAGTGAGGGTTCCCCTACATCCAATTACACCATGCCAGATATATGAGGAATTCAGAAATGACAGTCATGGGAAGGCATAGCAGCACCAAGAAGCAGTACAGAGACAAAGTTTCTGGGGCCATGCTTCTTTAACGTACACCCATCACAGACACGCAAAATGTTTGGCCACCTCCAGAAAACTCACTTCTTCACTGCAGTTCTTCTACCATAGCCTCTTTCAGTTTGGTTAACTTTTTTCTTTGCCCAAAGGATTATATTGCATCATAAATTTATTTATTTTAGAACTTTAATGTTTTTGATGTATGAATTTAAAGCTAAATCTTTTCCTCTTAAGTCTTTCTTCACTGTATCCAATAGTTTTTGATATGCTGTGTTTTCAATGTCATTCATTTTTAGGAAATTTTGTTTCCTTCCTAATTACTCCAGGACCGACCTTAGGTCACCTAGACAATCCTTGGAAAAAGACTTGGGACCGGCGGATGCACAGGTGCCAACCCAAAGTGGGGTACTTAGCCACCAGCACAGAGTCCTGCCTGCGCACCTGACTCACCATCCCAGACAGAACTGAGGGCCCCAGGGCACCAGAGACTGAGTTTCTCTGTCAGGTGGAAGCCCACAGTGAGGGTAAGAGCAGTTCTGACCTCAGAGAACTCAGCCGACACCCCCCCCACACCCTCCCTCCCCAAAAGTTCTCAGAATATTCCCCAGGTTGCTGCAAGCACCCAGGTGCTCAGGCACCCAGTTTCCCAGTCACCAGCAAGGCAAAGCCATGTGCCTGTGCCTGCATTCTCTACCTGCCATCACAGATGGACCTGCAGACCCCCAAACACCACAGACTCTGGGAAAACATTAGTTCCAAACCTCAGGACACTCAGCTCCAGAAAAGATTCTGGGATCCCACAGGCCCTAAGCCCTGGCTTTCTACTGTACACAAAAGTGCTGTGCTCACCTGCCACTGATTACAGCTAGGGTACTGTGACACACCACTCCAAACTCAGACCTAAAAAAGCCTGAGAGTCACTGGAAAAGCCCTCAGATACTGCTCCAAGGTGCCACCAGTTATCTTTAGCTAAGCTGATGAAACCATGAGAGTCCATGGTTTTCACAAGGGCTACGTCCAGCGAGTACAGCTTAACAACAGCAGCTGTAGCTCACTAAATTCAGAGCAAGAAACCCAGCAGCAGGGCAGCCATCTTTAGGACTTCTCTTGATGAGAGTAGAGCCTTCCTGAACACCACAGTAACCACACAGGTCCATATGCCTGAGGTGAACTGTAACAATTCCTGAGAAGCACCACCATTCAGTTGACCACACTTAAAAAGCTAAGGGGATTCTCCCACCCCAGGACTCCAGCAGGCACCAGAAATTAACAGACAACACCTACGATGGACAGATGGGTAGAGGCCAGCATAAAAGCACAACCAAGAAAAGGCAAAACAGTATGGCATCCCCAGAACTCAGGTATTCAGGGGCAAGTAAACCTGGTCACCCTAACATAAGTGAAATTCAAGAAGATGACCTTACATCTATGCTTATGAAGAGGATAATGGAGGAAACAAATGAAATGCATAAAGGAATAGAGGAAGATAAAATCAAACAGATTATGGCCATCCTTAAGGAAATACAGGAAAATGCAGCCAAACAGTTTATGGCCTTTAGAGAAGAAATACTTAAATCATTGAAAGAAATAAAAGAAAGAGAAGAATGTTCAAACAAACAGGTGAAGGAATTGAAGGAAAAACAGGGAAATACAGACAGACAGGTAAAGGAAATCAACAAAATGGTTCAAGATCTGAAGATAGAATTGGAAAGGTTAAAGAAAACACAAAGGGAGGAAATCATGGAGAAGGAGAACCTAGGAAAGAAAACAGGAACTACAGAGGTAAGCATAACCAACAGACTACAAGAGATGGAAGAAAGAATCTCAGGTGTGGAAGATACGATGGAAGAAATCAATATATCCTCAAAGAAAATAATAAATCTAAAAAATTCCTGACACAAACCATCCAAGAAATCCAAGACAACATGAAAAGACAAAACCTAAGAATAATAGGAATAGAGGAAAAGGAAGACTCTCATTTCCAAAGCCCAGAAAACATTTTCAACAAAATCATAGAAGAAAATTTCCCCAACTTGAGGGAGAGGCCTATAAGCATACAAGAGGCCTACAGAACACCTAATAAATTAGACCAGAAAAGAAATCCTCCCACCACATAATAATCAAAAATATATACAGAAAAGAGAAAAAATACTAAAAGCTGCAAGGGAAAAAGTCCAAGTAACATATAATGGCAAACCCATCAGAATCAAACCTGACTTCTCAACAGAGATTATGAAAGTGAGGAAGGCCTGGACAGATATCATGCAGACCCTAAGAGAAGACAGATGTCTGCCCAGGATACAATACCCAGCAAAACTCTCATTAATCATAGACGAAGAAAACAAGATAATTAACAACAAAAACAAATTTAAACAATACCTTCACACAAATCCAGCATTACAGAAGATACTAGAAGGAAAAATACAACCCAGAGAAGCTAACTACATTCAGGAAAACACAGGAAATAAATAACATCACTACAGCAAAACTAAAAGTAGCTAAGCACACAAACACATTACCACAGACATCATCAAAATCAAAGGATCTAACAGTCAATGATCATTAATCTCTCTCAACATCAATGGACTCAATTCTCCAATAAAAAGACACAAACTAACAAAATGGATGTGTAAACAAGACCCAACAATCTGTCGCATACAAGAAAGACACCTAAGTCACAAAGATAGACATTACCTGAGGATAAGGGGCTGGAAGACAGCTTTTTAAGCAAATGGACACAAGAAGCAAGCAGGAGTAGATATTCTAATATCTGATAAAATAGACTTTCAACCAAAATTAATCAAAAGAGATGGGGAAGGACCTATTCATCAAGGGAAAATTCCACCAGGAAGACATCACAATCCTGAACATTTATGCTCCAAATACAAGGGCACCTACATTTGTAAAAGAAATATTAATAAAAGTTAAACCACACACAGATCCCCACACATTAATAATGGGAGACTTCAACACCCCACTCTCAACAAAGGGCAGGTCAACAAAACAGAAATTAAACAACGAAACAATAACTGTAAACAGAGGACATTAATAAAATGGACCTAACAGACATCTATAGACTTTCACCCAAACACAAAAGAATTTACCTTATTCTCAGCACCTTATGGAACCTTCTCCAAAATAGACCATATGATTGGTCACAAAGCAAGCCTCAACAGGTACAAGAAGATTGAAATAATCCCTTGTATCCTATCTGATCACCATGGACGAAAGTTGGACTTCAACAACAGAAATAGCAAAAAGCTTACACACACATGGAAACTGAACAACTCGCTACTCAATGACAGCTGGGTCAGGGAAGAAATAAAGAAAGAAAGAAAGTCTTCCTAGAATTCAATGAAAATGAAGACACAACATACCCAAACTTATCAGACACAATGAAAGCAGTGCTAAAGTTAAGTTCATAGCACTAAGTGCCTTCAAGAAGAAATTCAAAACATCTCCTTCAAGCAACTTAATGGCTCAAATAAAAACCCTAAAGAAAAAAGAAGCAGACACACCGTAGAGGAGTAGAGGGCTGGAAATAATCAAACTCAGGGCTGAAATCAATCAATTAGAAACAAATAAAACAATTCAAAGAATCAATGAAACCAAGAGCTGGTTCTTTGAGAAAATCAACAAGATAGACAAACCCTTAGCCAAACTAAATAAGAGGCAGAGACATTATCCAAATCAACAAAATCAGAAATGAAAAGGGGAACATAACAACGGACACTGAGGAAATCCAAAAAATAATTATTTCTTACTTGAAAAGTCTATATGCCACAAAATTTGAAAATCTAAATGAAATGGACAATTGTCTTGATCAATTCCGCCTACCAAGGCTGAATCAAGACCAGGTAAATCAAATAAATAGTCCTATATCTCCTAAGAAATTGAAGCTGTGATCAAAAATCTCCCATACAAAAAAAGCCAAGGGCCAGATGGTTTCAGTGCAGAGTTCTACCAGACCTTCAAAGAAGCCTAACACCAATTCTCTTCAAACTATTCCACAAAATAGAAACAGAAGGATCACTACCAAACTCATTCTATGAAGCCACAGTCACCTTGGTACCTAAAACTCACAAAGACCCAACAAAGAGAAAGAATTTCAGGCCAATCTTCCTTATGAACATTGATGCAAAAATAGTCACCAAAATGCTTGCAAACTGAATCCAAGAACACATCAAAGATATCCATTATTACCAAGTAGGCTTCATCCCAGGTATGCAGGGGTGGTTCATTATATGTAAATCCATCAATGGGATCCACCATATAAACAAACTGAAAGAAAAAAAAAACACACAATGATCTCCTTGGATGCTGAAAAAGCATTTGAAAAAATCCAACATCCATTCATGTTTAAAGTATTGGAGAGATCAAGGATATAAGACATACATACACCTAAACATAGCAAAGGCAATATACAGTAAGCCTATAGCCAACATCATACTCAATGGAGAGAAACTTAAAGTGATCCCCCTGAAATCAGGGACAAAGCAAGGCTGCCCACTCTATCCATGTCTCTTCAACATAGTTCTGGAAGTCCTTGCTAGATCAATAACACAATTAAAGGAGAACAAGGGGATACAAATTGGAAAAGAAGAAGTCAATGTATCAATATTTGCAGATGATATGATAGTATACATGACTGACCTAACAGTTCTACCAGGGAACTCCTACAGCTGATAAACACCTTCAGCAAAGTGGCTGGATACAAAATCAACTCAAAAAAAAAATCAGTAGCCATCCTGTATACAAAAGACAAAAGGGCCAAGAAAGAAATCAGGGAAAAAAAACAACCTTCACAATAGCCAATAATAGCATGAAGTACCTTGGGGTGACTCTAACCAAGCAAGTGAAAAACCTGTTTGAAAAAAAAACTTCAAGTCTCTGAAGAAAGAAATTGAAGAAGATATCAGAAGATGGAAAGATCTCCCATACTCATGGAACAGTAGGAATAACAGCAAAGTGGCCATCCTACCAAAAGAAATATAGAGATTCAATGCAATTCCCATCAAAATACCAACACAGTTCTTTACAGACATTGAAAGAAAAAAAACCCAGAAATCCAAAACAATCCTCTACAATAAAAGATCTTGTGGACATATCTCCATCCCTGATCTTAAACTGTACTATAGAGCAGCAGTATTAAAAACTGCACGGTACTGGCATAGAAACAGAAAGGAGGATCAATGGAACTGAATAGAAGACCCAGAAATAAACCCACACACCTATGAATACTTGATATTTGACAAAGAAGCCAAATCCATTCAATGGAAAAAAGACAGCATCTTCAACAAATGGTGCTGGTCCAAATGGATGTCTATATGCAGAAAAAAGGAAAATAGATCCATATTTATCACCCTGCACAAAACTAAAGTCGAAGTGGATCAAAGACCTCAACATAAAACCAGATACTCTAAATAAGTTAGAAGAAAAAGTGGGGAATTGTCTAGAACTCATTGGCACAGGAGACAACTTCCTGAACAGAACACCAACAGCACATGCTCTAAGAGCAACAATCAATAAATGGGACCTCATGAAACTGAAAAGCTTCTGTAAAGCAAAAGACACTGTCATCAGAACAAAATGACAATTGGGAAAGAAACTTCACCAACTCTGTATCTGACAGAAGGCTAGTATTCAGATTACATAAAGAACCCAAGAAGTTAATAAGGAATAAATCAAGCAATCCAATTAAAAAATGGGGTACAGAGCTAAACAGAGAATTCTCTGTAGAGGAATATAGAATGGCAGAGAAACTCTTAAAGAAATGCTCAACATCCTTAGACATCAGAGAGATGCAAATCAAAATGACCCTAAGATTTCACCTTACACCCATCAGAATGGCTAAAATCAAAAACTCAAATGACAACACATGCTGGAGAGGTTGTGGAGAAAGGGGAACCCTCCTCCATTTCTAATGGGAATGTAAACTGGTACAACCACTTTGGAAATCAATCCGGTGCTTTTTCAGACAATTAGGAATAACACTTCCTCAAGACCCAGCTATACCACTCTTAGGCATATATCCAAAAGTTTCTCAAGTACACAACAAGGACATTTGCTCAACCATGTTTGTAGCAGCTTTATTTGTAATAGCCAGAAGCTGGAAACAACCCAGATGTCCATCAACAGAGGAATGGATACAGAAATTATGGTATTTTTACACATTGTAATACTCCTCAGCAATTAAAAAAGAGGAAATCATGAATTTTCAGGCAAATGGTGGGATCTTGAAAAAATCATTCTGAGTGAGGTATCAGAAGGAGAAAGACACACATGATATATACTCACTTACTCAGACCTATAAGATATGATAAACATAATGAAATTTGTAACCTAAAGAAGATAAACAAGAAAGAAGACCCAGGGTAAGATGATCAATCTTCACTTGGAAAGACAAATGGGGTGGGCATTGGATGTAGGAGAAAACAAGTAACAGGACAGGAGCCTACCACAGAGGGCCTCTGAAATATTCTCCCTAGCAGTGTTTCAAAGCAGATACTAAGACTCATAACCAAACCTTTGGCAGAACGCAGGGAATCATATGAAAGAAGGGGGAGTTAATATGACTTGAAGAGGATAGGAGTTCCTCAAGGACCAAATATATCTGGGCACAAGGGTCTTATATGAGACTGTTTCTCCAACTAAGGACCATGTATGGATATAACCTAGAACCTCTGATCTGATGTAGCCCATGTTAGCTCAGTATCCAAGTGGGTAACCAAGTAAGGGGAACAGGGATTATTTCTGACAGGAACTCAATGGCAGGCTCTTTGATGCCCCCCCCCCCTTACCGGAGGGAGGAGCAGCCCTGCTAGGCCACAGAGGTGGACTTTTCAGCCAGTCCTGAAGATACCTGATAAAAACAGGGTCAGATGAAAGGGGAGGAGGTCCTCCCCTATCAGTGGACTTGGAAAGGGGCAGGGAGGAGATGATGGAGGGAGAATGGGATTGGGAGGGAATGAGGGAGCAGGATACAGCTGAGATACATAATTAATAAAATGTAACTAATAATAAAAATAAAAATAAAATAAAAAAGCAGAAGAAAAAAAAGAGCCTGTTGGAGCCTCTAATAGGGCTTAGTAATGGGCTTAAGAAGGGTTTCATTCAAGGGGCATAAGGCTGCCTTCTATAAGGGGCGGACAAGAAGGGAAAAAGTAGTGACCTAGGTCCATAATAAACCAACCATTCCCAGAACCAATACAATGTTTCTTTAGTAGAGGGAATTGCCAGAGAACGTTTTAGGTCTTTTCTGTCTAGATTGATGCCCTTGTGGGTTGGGAGTATGGTTGGTCCCAGGTGACTGACTTCAGAGGTGGACAGTTGGACCTTGGGGGATGAGAGCAGATAGCTCTTGCTGGATAGGAAATTTAGAAGAATAGTGCTTTTAGTATGACTAGCTGATAGGGATGGGCCGTAGAGGAAAATGTCATCTACATATTGTATAAGCTTAGATTCAGGTAGAGAAATGGAGAGGAGATCAAAGGCTAGGGTTTTGCCAAACAAGTGTGGGCTGTCCCAGAATCCCTGAGGTAGAACAGTCCAGATAAGCTGAATAGAAACAAGGGTGTCAGGGTCAGTCTGGGTGAAGGCAAATATATTTTGTGTCTGGGTGTCCAGGGGGATAGAGAAAAATGCATCCTTGAGATCCTGAAATGAGAAATAGGAGGTCCCTGAGGGGAGAAGAGTATAGGTGTTAGCTACAGCAGGGTGGAGGGAGACAACTGCAGAACTGAGAAGCTGGAGATCTTGAACCAGGCGATAGGTTCCATTGGGCTTCGTAACTGCAAGTATAGGGGTGTTAAAAGGAAAGGAAGTGCGGCATAGGATTTTTTTTAAACAAGGTCAGTGATAATAGACTTAAGTCTCCTGAGATTCTTGAATTCTGAAGAGGAAGTAGGTCTTGAGCTTGGGTGACATACTGGTGTGATCCTATAACTAAATGACTACAGGGGAATGGTGCCTAGGGACAGAGGGATTTTGGACATCCCAGACTTGAGGGTCCACTTGAGAGGCTGGTAAAGGAAGTGATATATCACAACTGGTAGGTTGGATAGCTAGGAAAAGGAGAACAGAGGATGCTGGTGAGCTTGGGGTCGGGCAAATGGGTGAAGTAAAGGAGATAGAGGCTCCCTCTTTGCCTAAAAAGTCTGTTCCCAGTAAGACAACTGGACAGGTTGGCATCACTAAACATAAATGAGTCAAGGGATCACCCCTGAAAATAAAATTGAGTGGTGGAGTCCAGCAAGGATGGCAAGTCTGTCCCCCTACTCCAACAATAGAGGAACTAGAAGGAGAGGTTGGTCTCCAATACTCCATCAGGACTGAGTAAGTGGCTTCAGTGTCCTCAAGGAAGGAGATGGGCTGTCCCAATACCATGATAATTACCCATGGATTCCTGCTAGTGATGGCAGTGTTCAGGTCAATCATCCATAGCCAGGCCTAGGATATCTGCCAGAGGGTGATCTGGGAGTGATGCCCCATATCATGGGAGAAATGGTGGCAGTCAACACCCCAATGTCCCTTTTGGTAGCATTTCAGACATGGCCCCGGTGGCTTGTGAGAGTTAGGACAAAACTGAGCCCAGTGACCTTTTTGACCACATTTGAAACAGGTACCCCATGGTCCTTGTGTCTTAGGAGGCAAGGGAGCCTAGGTAGTCACTGAGGCCAGTCAGATGGCCTTGGTCATCATTTGGTATTTTTGCTTGCAAGCTTTCTTATCTGTACCATGGTATGCCTTAAAGGCTAGTGCAAGATTTCTGCCTGTGGAGTCAGAGGTCCTCTCTCCAAGCACTTAGGCTTAGCCCTGATAGTGGAGTAACTCTGGGAGAAAAAAAATAGATCATCAGGAGTTGCTTACCCTCTGTACTTTCAGAGTCTAGATTAATATGTTGTAAGAGGGCCTTTGTAAGGCGCTCTAGGAATTGAGATGGGTTTTTTGTTCTTATCCTAAATGACCTCCTGGAGCTTCTCATAATTAACTGGATTGAGGGCAGCCTTTCAGAGATCAGCCAGGAGGCAGGTTTGTGAACTGATCTCTAAAATGCCTTCTGGGGTATTATAATACAATTGTGGATCCTGGTTGGGCATGGCCTCAGCCCCAACCAGCTGTGCTGAGTTTGTTTGGTGAACCTCATCTTCATGCATTCAAGCCTTTTCTCAAACTGGCCTGTGCTCCTCAGGCAATAGGTTGTTGGTAAGAATGATATATCCTCTTTTCTACTTGAGAAAGTTCAGTTAATGAGAAGGGAACATGCATCCTAACTAAACCATCCACTCTGGCTACCTCCTGCAAGAATTGAGGATGGTTTACATTGAGAAGAAGATGAAGAAGATTAAGAAAAAGAAGAGGAAGAAGAAGAAGAAGAAGAAGAAGAAGAAGAAGAAGAAGAAGAAGAAGAAGAAGAAGAAGAAGAAGGGGCCTTCGTTAAGGAGTGAGAGCGGGTAGCAGTGGGGGGTGCTAATAGCTGTTGGTGGGGTGAAAGTGGATGCCAAAGTAGGATGACTTGGATGGCCTATTGCTGGGGAGGTGAGTGAGGATGCTGGAGAAGACAAAGAGGAAGAGGAGGAAGCAGAGGAGGAGGGAGAAGCCGGAGATTGAGAAGAAGCAGTAGGTTGAGAAATGCGAGGCAGAGGTTCATCCATGGGGTGAAAGGAAGAGAACCCTTGAGGTTGAGACTTTATAGCTAGAGGAAGTAGGGTAGGAGAACAGGAAGAACAGAGAAAATGTTTAGAGAAGAGGAGAGAGAATGCTTGAACATAAGATACCTCCTTCCATTTACCAGATCGCTGACAGTAATTAAAAAGATCCCATAAAACATTGGGATTTAATGTGCGGTTAAACATGTAAGCCAAGTTTTATTACAGAGGTGTATGAACTTAGAGGCTTTTAAGTCAGGCTCCATGCATAGGGTTTTAAAATTATCCAGAAGATATCCCAGTGGGGATGCTGGAAGAACAAATGAATACACATTTCCCATTGGGAGGGTAGGAGTCAGTGACTTGCCAGAGGTGTCCCAAAGGCAATGTTTGCTTCAGTAGAGTAGTATGATACTACCTGATCCAACAGCTCATCAGCGTTGGACAGAGACCAAGGGCATGGCTGCTCTTAGTAGACACAGTTTACCTAACACTAGGATTTTCATAGACTAGTGGAGGGGTGTGTGTGTGCAAAACTGTGTTAGTAGAGGGGAAAAAATCTCACCCACAGAAAAAAGAAGCCCTAAAAAGAGGTCAGCAAAAAGGGTCAACCATAGCCAATGAAGACTGTGGTCGGGGAGTTCCTCCATCTTAAAAGGTACCAGGAAGTTGCCGGTTGCTCAACAGTCAATCTTCCCCTAACAAGAGAGATGTTTATGCTGACCAATGAGGGGAACTCACCAATCCAACCAGTGTTGCATATAGGAGGTGGTTATTTGGTTGCCAGAAAGAGGGTATCAGGGGGATTTTAAATTAGATAGGTTTCCAGGAGCTCCAGTGGCAGAGCCGGCACCGAAAGCAAACACCTTGCGGCATAAAGTGCCTCATTTGGTGAATGCACCAATGTTAGGATTGTACGGCAATGTTACACAATGGGTTAATAAATCGTGCCACATGACTGGTTCCACCTGGGAGGTTTTATTAAGGGAAGGGGAGGGGTCACAGAGAGTGTCTCTGGGCAGGGAGGATTGAGAGAGAGAGAGAGAGAGAGAGAGAGAGAGAGAGAGAGAGAGAGAGCAGGTTCTTTTACAAGGTGACCCAGAGCATGTGCAAGTGGTTTCAGGCCATCTGTAGGTGGTCTGTAGTGGCCTCATATGCCTGATATGCGGTTTGTCAGGTTCCGTGAGGCTATCCATAGAGATGCCAGCTTACAGATCCCAACAAGGCCACACTTCCTGATCTTTCCAAACAGCCCATCAACAGAGAACCAAACATTCATGTATGTGAAGCTATGAGGCCATTCTTTGTTGGGGGTCATGTAGGAGGAACACGAAAACAGCTCTAGAACTTATGGAAGGGCCCTACTGGTTAGTGGACTCACGGTGGCTATGTCTTGGTGAGGCATAACCCTGAGAACTATGTGTTCTGGGGACTTCATGCTATTAAGGAACATAGCTCTGCTTCTTGCCACCACCATCCCTCATAATATGAGTTGTATGGAAACGCTAGGGAGTTTCTAGCTCTTCACTGGGCAGTATCACTGTCACTCACAATAATAATACTTGATCTCTTTCAGGAGTTGCTGCTGGAGCAGATTAATGACTTAAATACCACCACTGAAAGGAACCTACACATGTAGATTGCTGACAATGGCCACTGCATTTTGAAAGAATTTCGAAAAAAAAAAACAAAAAAAACCAAAAACCAAAAAACAAACAAACAAACAAAAAAAAACAGATTGTTTGGCAAGGTTAGGCCAAAAATGTTTTTGCTAGAGGCTCTAACATAGAAAATCTTAGGGAAAATAGATTGTTTAGCAAGATTAGGTGATAAAGATGTTTTTGCTAGTGTCTCTGATGTAAAAATTTTACATAAAAATTTGAAGTTAAGAAAAGTACACTCTTAATAGTAAACCCAGGGACTTTTTGAGGTTGGTGAGCAAGAATGATAGCCCAGAGTAGCACTGGATAATGTGACAAACTCAAGCTGGCCCAGTGACTGAGACAACAATTAATTTAAATTATTAATGAGTAGGTGTGCACCTTAAAGATTTAAAGCATAAATAGCTGATTATTTTTATATAAAAATTAGATTTGGGATGAGATATTTATAAGATTACCTGTTAAGACAATTGACTCTTTCTTTGGAACCACAAATTGCAGCCTGTTGGTAAAGAAAAGCTAGCTGAGAAATTACCTCTCTTTTTTTACACTCTTTAAATATATAACAAATTGCTTAGTTACAAATGCATATGGTTTCTGGGAAATAATTATTTTTCATCCATAATATGTAAAACATTTGATCATGTGAGGATATGAGGAAATGTGTTTTTCTAATGCATACTCATTATAATCCTTTACTTACAGAAAAATAGAATGTAACCACATTGTGATTTTTGTACTGCTTGAAAGATTTTGCTGGAATATATAATCTGTGGGAGAATGAATAAAGCTGTTGGAATATTTTTCCATCCACCAAGATGTGTGTATGTTTATATGTATGCACATAAGATTAGGTTGGGAATATTTTTCCATCCACCAAAATGTGTAAATGTGTATGTATGTATGTATGTGTAAAGTAAGAGAAGCTTGAAAAAAGAAGTCAAAAGAGAAGCTAAATGAAAAGCTAAATGAAGAGAAGAAGCTTGTTGGAACCTACCTGCTGGAGTCTTACTTCATCATCAATGTAAGTGTGTGTGTTTATGGTCTTTTTTGTCCTTCTTTCCTTTCTTTTTTAGACACTTTGACATTACCACTGTAAAGTCCACACTAAAGACAATAACCCTAGCTCACACTTAATAAGGGTAAACTCACACCAGGGAGCTACCAGCACTAGATGTTGCCAGCAATTTAATTCTCACCCCTCAGTTTGCAACGATCAGTTGAAGTCAGTAACTATCAGCACCAGCCTTGAAAATTACCCTCAGAAAAAGTCTGCTGAGTGATCAGCCAGTAGCTGCTGGATTTACTATACCCTGTGTCAGCTTAACCCTGTTGATGTCGAAGCTGGTCCTCAATAATTCTTATTCAAACCACTACAACCATATCTCCCTCTTCTAGCTTTCCTCAGTTACCTATAATTCTTTGTGTAGTGTTGAGGCCTCACTGGCCTTTCTATGTCTACATTGATATGCCCCTTGGTGATATCCTTGTTCAGCTGGTTTGGATAGTCATGTTGGTGAAAGCTTTTTCATACTGACTATTTTATTCCTAGGAGACACAATCTCACAGCAAATGCCCTGATCCACTGGCTCTTAAAATCTTTCTGCCAATGCTCTTTCAATGCTCCCTGAGCTTTGTGTGAAAGAATGAATGGTAGATATATCTATTGAGACTGGACTGCAGAATTCTTTTTATTGGTTGTGTCTCTCTGTTGTGTAAATTTTTACTATTCTTTTATTTAAAGTAACTAACTTTTCAGTTACTACTCTCAGTAATCAACCACATAGCAAATCGTTGGATAAAAAAAATAATTTTTAGGGCAGAGCTTACACTTTTTTTCTATCCAACAAAGCTCTGCCCTGCAGACTATCAATGTAGATGCTGAGACTTATGGGCAACCTTTGGGCAGAGTGCAGGGAATCTTAGGAAAGAAGTGGGAAACAGCAAGATCCGGAGAGGACAGGAACTCCACAAGGAGAGCAACAGAACCAAAAAATCTGAGCACAGGGGTCTTTCCTAGACTGATATTCCAACCAAGGACTATGCATGGAGATAACCTGACCCCTGCACCGATGTAGCCCATGGCAGTTCAATATCCAAGTGGGTTCCATTGTAATAGGAACATGGATTGTCTCTGACATGAACTGATTGGCCTGCTCTTTAATTACCTCCCCCTAAGGGAGAAGCAGCATTACCAGGCCACAGAAGAAGCCAATGCAGCCACTCCTGATGAGACCTAATTGATTAGGATCAGAAGGAAGGAAAATAAGTCCTACCCTATCAGTGGACTTGGGGAGGGGCATGCATGCAGAGGGTGGAGGAAGGGAGAGATTGGGACAGGAGGAGGGAGAGAACCACAGGGGGGGATACAAAGTGAATAAAGTGTAATTAATAAAGAAAAAAAACGAAAAAAAAGTGTAAAGTTCGTGTAAGATCTGAGTATACAAAAACTTAAGTTGTGATATTCTGTGAAGGTGTTTTAAAGGGTGTAAATGTAAGTTTTAAAGGTATAAGAAAGTGACTTAGTGTGAATATAAAAGCTTGACTTGTGAGGGCCTAAGAAAGTGTTATATACAAGTTATGAAGTTTTAAGGTATGTAAATTATGCAAGTTTATAAAGGTTTGACATTGTGAAAGTTCAAGTTGGGAGGGTCTCTGGAGGTATTTTAAGGTATGTAACAGGTATAAGAACGTGATTTAAAGTATATTAAAATGAAAAGTGCTTCAAATTTCTTTTCCTCATTATGCTATTTTTATATTAGAATTTCAAAAGGTCAGAATTTTAACAATCAACATAGTTCTCATTATCTATTAATTTATCTCTGGTAAATACTGCTACTATATCATAGTCACAAGCTTAAAATTTCAAATTTATTCTGGTTATTTTCTAAGCATAGAATTATGTGCTTCTCATTGTGCTAAAAACATCTGTCAAACCTATATATACACAGTCTTCTGGATAGAGGAAAGAATGTTCATGCTTCTACTCAAAATAATTTTTGGATTATCAAGGTTTCAGCACAAATCACAAACAGTGCTAATGCCTACATATTTAAAACTTTTCTCTTTTTATAAACTTAAAACAGTTTGTAAGCTTCATGGAATCAAATTGGATCCACCTCTCGCAGGTCAAATGGATGCCAAATAAGTACTGTCAATCAATAGCCTATTTCCCCACTTGCTTATTCCTGAGGATGGGATCTTTTCCCCTTTCCCTGACCTTTGGACTGCCCTCCCCCAAAAGTTTCAAATGTGCACTTCAGCAATTTTCTCCTAAACGCCTTTACTTTACCTTCTGATCCTACTATACACCTGTTCTAACAGATTTCCAATCAGTTAAAGACTATAAACTTCTCTAACTGCTGCCTGCATGTCCCTAGCCCTGATCATCCTACAGACACCCAGTGTTAGCAGGAAGTAGTCATATCATCACCATTTATCATTTGTTATCAAAAAGGCTGGGGTATTAAGTTTCAAACTAGGGACAAACAGCTGAGGTGCCTATTTAAAATATCCAAGCAGAATTAGCCTCCAGGTTCTCATTTTATTTTATTATTTATTTGTCCCATAGTTGTATGTCTCTTTCTCCAGGACATTGAACTATTACAAACTCCTAATAGCATGGCAGGAGTAAAAGAACCAAAAAGACACCTGAGCAGGACCAATTAGGAAGAAGGTGAGAATCTAGAATAAGGATGGCCTCAGGAGCCTATAAAATTCTTGATACAGAGTCTACTGTGCAGACTCCTAGCTCTGAGGCCCCTCCCATAATTGGATCTGTTTTTCTGTTCCAATAATATTTCTGGCTTTCATTCTCTTTTCTTTCTGTGAGGCTGCTGTTTTCATATTCTCTGTGTCTATGGCTTTCCAGATCCTACCAGACACTTAGTGGAAATTGTTTTGTACTTTAGTTGTCTATATTTCCTGGAAAACCAATTGTTTGTTAATCCTACAAATTAAATTTAGTTACTCTCCTTACCACTGAACTTTCATCCAAAGATGCCCTTAATTAGGAATACTCATCTCTGATTTGAAGACCTTCCATTGGAATTTGAAAACCATTACTGATATTGGAAGACTGTCACTTATGATCAGTGACTGAAAATCTTGAAGGGATACTCATGGATGACAGTGATCTTCTGGTGTGCAAGCAACCTTGACAGTGATCTTCTGATGCCCCGAGCAACCTTGAAGCATTAGGGCACCTACCAGCCATGATTTGCATGGCTTACTTCCAAGACAGCTCTCCTTATTTTGGTAGGGACAAGGAAGATTATTAGGTCTATTTATTGGGAAAATGACTTTGATCTCATACGTGAAAGAGGCTATTTCCTTCACATATTAGGAGAAATATGGTGGTGTTTGAATTAACACACCTCAGCTAAGAGACACTATTCTTTGTTCCTAAACAAAAGCAATACTACCAACATGGAAGAGCTTTTATCATATCCCTAACATGTACAGTTGGCTTCATTGTCATCTTGAGGTTAGGGCAACTTTCTTTATGGAAGTATTGTTAAAGTTCGTGAAATATGTACACACTTTTGGAGAACTTCTAATACTCCATATAGACCCTCCCAAATTTCCGTGTTTGAAGTTTCATTTCTTTTTTTTCTCATTCCTAATCACCACTCTACCAAGTGTTTTTGTTTTTCTTTAAGACCACCAACTCTTTCACCACATTTATTCCTTTAGAATTAGAGAGGTTATTGTCATTGCAAATAGTTAAGAACATTCTGGCAGATAGTTATCAGAGCTGCTAAGGACCTATCATATCCAAGAGCCTCTAAAAATATGGAAATTTCCTTTATAACTTTTACAACTCAGGGGAAGAATTTATCTGTTTCAGTCTTTCTCTTTATCCAGGCAAACTTTTACAAACTTATGGTTAATCAGTATTTGTTACCCATTGGAGTCTATTCTCTTAGAGATTAGATAAAGTATTTTGTTGTAGAAAATAAAAAAAGATGAGTGTTGGACTATATAATGTTTATTATTATTTGCCCTTTGATTATTGTGGCAGTATTATTTAATACTATCAAAAATAATAAGACACAGACACCTGTTAGATTTTAGAGTTGCCTTATTTATCTTGGGTTGGGAAGATATTTCTACCTACACTGTCTCAATAACCTCATCATTCATCTCCCATCACCCACCCGATGTCGTCCTCCTTAACCATCCCTCATCTGATCTACCTTCCATAGAAAATCCCAAGATACTTGCTTAGATTTTTCATCTTGGTGTTTTCTCCATGTACACCATCCTTGGAGTTTTTCCTCTCAGCCCAAGTGGTTCTTTCTCCATGTAAACCCATCGTGGCATCCTCCTTCCACATCTATTCCTGTCCATTTGTCTCCAGTGATTCACTTGTCTTTCAAAGCCTGGGAACCTTAGCCACACCTACCGCACTCTGCCCTCCCAGGTACAAGCCATTTAATCAATCAATCAGGTATATCTTAGGCAGCTTTGCACAACAAGGATAGGTATCAGGGTGTAACCAGATCTTGAGGGCCAGCATGAGAACAACCTCCAACAGTATCTTTTCATTTAAAGACTGGTACTACTTAGTATATTTGGAGTAAAATAGGTGTCCTGGCTACTGTTATATTAGCTAGACACAATTTAGAGTAGTTTTGGAAGAGATAATCTCAAGTGAAAAAAATGCCCCACTAGACTGGCATGTGCACAAGTCTGTAGTGCATCTTCTTGACTGATCATTGATGTAGAGGAGCCAACCTTACCGTGGGTGGTGCCATCACTCATTGCTCTAGTGGTCTGGGTGCTATAAGAAAGTAGACTGAACAAGCCATGAAACAAGGCAGAAATCCATACTCTTCTATTACTTCTTCAGTTCTTATCTTCAAGTTCCAGCTTTGAGTTTCTCTCCTAATTTCCTTTAATAATGAAAGCAATGTAAAGTGTAAGCAAAATAAAGCCCACTTCATACCAAGTGCTTTTGGTCATGTTGTTTCATCATAGTAAAAGCAGTATTAAGAAAACAGTAGGAATTAGTTGGTTGGTGTTTTATCACATTCACAATTGTAGAGTCACCTAGGAAGAGGGAACCTCATTTGATAAATAGCCCCATAAGATTGACCTGTAGGCAATTTTATAAGGAAATTTCTGTTTTCTTTTCTTTCATTGACAAAAGGTGTTTTTTCATAGAATATATTCTGATTATGATTTCTCTCCCCCATTTCCTCCCAGTTCCTCAGCAACTTCTCTCCCATTCAGACACACACCCTTTCTGTCTCTCCTTAGGAAACAAACAGGTATTTAAGGAATGACAGCAAAATAAAGTGAGATAAAATAAAAACAAACAAATTTTAATGGGACACAACAAACAGAAGAAAAATAATGAAAAGAAAAAAACTGAAAAACACATGATGATATTGAAATACAATTGTTCACACATATAGGTATCCCATAAAAACAAGAAATAGAAGCTTTAATACATAAAGAAACTTCCAAGGTCAAGAGAATACAAAACATAAAAGCTGTAACTCAACATTATGAGACAAAAAAACCTTCAAAATGCTGTTGAGTTTGTTTTCTTTTGGTCATCTGCTGCTGAGCATATTGCCTACAATCAGGTGTGGCATCCTTCCCTAGTGAGACTTCCTTGGAGAAAATCATTAATTAATGATTTTCAAGTGGTTATCTATTGGTTACAGTTTCAAGTTTAGAGATGAGGACGTGTCCAATTTTCCTCTCTGTTTCAGGACCCCATCAGGTGCAAGCCCATGTAGGCCCTGTGCATTCAGACATAGTCTCCGTGAATTCATTTCTGAATCAGTCCTGCTGTATTTAGAATGCCTTGATTGCTTGTTTTTTTTTCCACCCTCAGTGGCTCCTACACTCTTTCTGTTTCCTTTTGCATGGAGTTCTCTGAGTCCTGAAGACAGGGATTTGATGGAGGCATCCCATTTAAACTTGAGAGTTCAGAGGTCTCTCATTCTCTACACATTGTTCAATTGTGTGTTTCTGTATTTGTTCCATCTGTTACAGGATGAATCTTCTCTGATGATGGCTGAACAAGGCACTGATCTAGAGTATAGCACAATATAATTTCTTGAGTAGAACAATAGTATTTGGTTATCCCCTAGGTCTGTGGCATATCTAGCCTCGGGTTCTTAGTCATATCTTCAGTGTCAGTGATGGGTTCTATCTCATGGAATTGGCCTTAAATCAAATCAGATCTTGGCCAGTTACTCTTACAAGCTTTGTGTCACCATTGCAACATAGCATCTTGCAGGCATGTCACCATTGTAAATCAAAGGTGTTGTCGTTGGGTTGGTGTTCCTGTTTTCTCCTTTGGTAGCATGCAGAGTACCCTTAGGTACCATGAACACTAGTCCATAGGGGTAAAAGCTCCAAGTAGGCACCAGTTTCACTTCTCTGTGTCCAGTGTGTTGTATAGGTGTTGTCTTCAGCAAAGGTGCTTTATCCTCAGTTTATAGAGAACAGCTAATAGGTTTGGCAATAGCCTGTGTGGTTTGGGTGTTCCCATGGGACTGCTTTGACCAACAACTCAACAATTCCATTCCCAGTACTGGAAGCTTCATTTGGTGTTTGGCGATATACAGTTGGATCTCTGTCTCCCATTTTATTTGGCAATTTTATTTAGGTTTAAGTCATACATATATATGTGTGTGTGTGTGTGTGTGTGTGTGTGTGTGTGTGTTAGGAAGCTTCTATTATATTAGGTCTCCATATGACACTTCAATTGGCCTCAAGTTTTAGCCTTCCCTTACCATATTCCCTCCCTCATCTTCTTCTTTCCCCCTCCCTGTTTGATCCTCTCATTCCAATTACCCCCTTACTGGTCCACAACTATTTGTTCAAATTTTTCTTCTTAAGCAGACCAGTCCTTTACTTCATATCTAACCTTCGTGGTTATACAGATTCTAGCTTTCATATCAAGAAGTTAACAAGTAATATCTACATATAAGTGAATATTTACCATATTTTTCTCTGTGGATTGGGTTACCTCACTCAGGATGATTTTTTTCCTAGTACCATTCATTTACCTGCCATTTATAATTTTAATTTTTTACAGTTTATTCATTTTATATCTCAATTGCAGCCCCTTCTCTCATCACCTCCCAGTCTCACTTTCTCTCCCTCTTCCCACCCCCATCCCTTTCCCCTAGTCAATTGCCTGATCTTTGATCACTTCCACCTGGTGGTGCAGCCTTCCCAGAACACAGGAAGAGGATCCAGGCAGTCCTTATGGGACTTGATAAGCTACGGTCATATGGCAGAGGAAGAGGTCTTACCTGCCAATTTTATGACGTCAGTTTTTTTAATGACCGAGTATTGTTCCATTGAGTAAATGTACTACATTTTCTGCATCCATTGATCAATTTATAGACACCTGTATTGCTTCCAATTTCTTGCTATTATGAATACAGCAATGAACATGGTTGACAAGTGTCTTTGCCCTTTGTGTATATACTCAAGAAGAATATAACTATATCTTGAAAGATTTAAATTCCTCGCTTCCTGAGGAAATACCACACTTATTTCAATAGTAGCTGTGCAAGTTAACACTCCCACCAGCAATGGAGGAGTGTTCTCCTTGCTCCACGTCCACACCAGCATGACTGTCACTTGTGTTATGGATTTTAGTTATTCTGACTGGTATAAGATGAAATCTCATAGTAGTTTTGATTTACATTTCTTTAATGACTAAGGGTGTTGAATATGTCTTTATCTTTATTAGGGAATTGAGACTGTTGCTGTTTAGAGTTATCAATAATCAGGGTTCATTGATTCTAGTTATCTGATTTTTGTTTTTTTGTTTCTTTCTGAGACAGGGTTTCTCTGTGTGCTCTCTTTAGTTCTTAGGAGCATATAACAGTAAATTGCATGGTAGGGGAGGTTTCTGGAATCTTGCCAGGTTTCAGTATCCATTGAGGGTTCTAGGTAGAACATGTTTCTAGGTATAATCGCTGACACTTATGAATGGAGATTGGCTATCAGGGAGGACAGGGTAGCCCACAGGAAGCAGGAAAGCAGGGTGTGTTACCAGGATCTCAATTTTTCATGGGAATGAGGTCAGAGATAAGAAGAGACCACAGAAGTCTGTCTGCTATAGAGCTGGGGATGATACTGAATGTCTCAGTTGTCATTTCTATTGCTGTGAAGAAACACTATGATCACATCAACTCTTATAAAAGAAAATATTTAATTGAGGTTGGCTTACAGTTTCAGAAGTTTAGTCCGTTATCAATGTGGTGAGAAGCATGGTGGTATGCAGGCAGGCAGCAGGAGACTGTCTTGAGGTTCTGAGAACTCAAAGCAAACCCTCTAGTAGCAAATTTCCTCCAACAAGGCCACACCTCCAAATAGTGCGGCTCCCTATGGACCTATGAGGCTATTTTCTTTCAAACCGCCTCATGGGGACTTGTATTTGTAGGAGAAGAAGGAGAGTGAAGGTTGTCTTCCTACTTCCACAGCAGGCTGGCCTTTGGGTTTTCAGGGAATGCCTGAAGGAATTGGCCACTGAGACAAAATGGTGAGGTGATGAAGAAGGCTGTAGAAGATCTTTGTGATACTTTGGAGCTGGGGGATGAATAGAAGGGAGAGCCACAGCAAATGGTCTGCTACAGAGCTGAGGGTAACATTTGGAGATTGAATTTTCCATGTAGTCCCCACCCCAGGAATTTTTGGCCTACACAAAAGTTAATTCAGTGGTGTTTTGTGTATTTTTTTCTCATGTTTGTTTTTCGAAACTTTTTTCTCATTGTTCTTTTGTTTGTATATTTTGGTTTCTAATTTTGTGTTTCTTTTTATTTGCAAGCGATTTTTTAACTTTAGTTTTTATTTATTCATTTCCATCCTGGTAGTAGCCCCCTCCCTCCTCTTTTCCTTCTCCCACCTCCTCTCCCTGTTTCCCCTATTCCCCCTTCCCCTATTCCTCAGAGAAGGGGAGCATCCCCACTGACATGTCTCAGCATATCAAATTTCATCAGGACTGCATACTTCCTCTTCCCCTGTGGCTTTTCAAAGTAGCCCCACCAGAGGAAACTGATCAAAAAGAAGGTAACAGAATCCATGTCAGAGATAGCCCCTATTCCCCTTACTAGGGAACCTTTATGAGGACTGAGCTACCCATTGGCTGTATCTGTGTAGTGTCCTAGGGCCAATCCACTCAGAATCCTTGGTTGGCAGTTCAGTCTCCACAAGACCCCCTGGTTAGTCAGCTCTGTTGGTTTCTTGTGGGACTCCTATCCTCTCTGAGTCCGTCTATCCTTCTTCTCACTCTTCTAGAAGACTCCCTGTGCTCCACCCAATGTTTGGTTGTGGGTCTCGGTTTCCATCAGGTGCTGTGTGAAGCCACTCAGAGGGCAGCTATTCTTGGATCCCATGTTCTAACATAGCAGAGTATCATTAATTGTGTCAGAGATTGTCTCCTATGGAGTGAGTCTCAGATGGGACCAGTTATTGTGTACAGTTTTTAGTCTTTTTACTGTTTATTTTTTTAAGACACAGACAAATGGCATAGAGTTGGGTGGGTAGTAAGGTGAAGAGGATCTGGGAGGAATTGGGAAAGAAAAAAACTGTAATCATTATATAATATACGCAACATTTTATCAATATTACAATAAGAATTATAATAAACTTAACTCTTTTAAAATATAGAAAAGACAGGAAGCTGAAAGAGAGATGCACATGGGAGCAGCTATAAAAGTATTATACTCCAGGAGTCAAAAGCCACCTTTTGTCTACCCTACTTAACATGCCCAACCAAAATTAAACACTTCATCCTAGCATGGGGTTCCCCCTTGTACCATTATAAACTGCCATTTTCCTATGTGCCACATCTGTCTTTTCTCTATCCAGAGGCAGTCCTTTGTGGGCAAACATCTCTTCAATTTCTCTCTCTCTCCTTTTCCTTTCCCCCTTCTCTCTCATCCTCTATACCCTGTCTTTGTTTATTATTTCATGTCCTTTGTCCCCCTGGGAAAATACATCTCCTTTGTACTGAGAACTTGGTCTTGCAGAGGATCTCTTGTGCAAATATCTGTCCCTTCAGAGTGAATACAAAGCTAATAAGCCTGGTTCCTCTATGCACTCTGTTTCACTTTTTTATACCAGGTTTCTAGCTTGAGTTCCTGCCTTGAATTCTATCCATGATAGACTATAAACTGCAAGATTAAACTCAATAACGACAACATACTAGAGATGAGGTCCCAATTTCTTGTAAGTAGAGACCTCATGGATGGAAAGAAGACGAGATATGGAAGATGCTCAGTGCTGATTTAAAAGTAAGGGCTGAAATCATACTACTGGGAGCACTGTTTCCTCAGACTGTCTAGACCATACTAGCTGTTCCCTCTCATAGGCTGGACCTCCCCTCTAGGTAGACCAAAGAATGTGGGTAGGAAAAATATGATTGACTGCCACCCAAGATTTCTTTATCTTTCTGCTCCAATCTTATTGTAGATACGCCAAATCAATTCCTAGATTCATACTGAAACACCACTTGGCTGCCTCTTCAAACACTGTCCAGAATTAGAAACCTAAAACTTTAAGAACAAAAATCTGATCCATTCCTGACAGGAAGCTTGGCTGCAGAATACCCTGTGTAGTATTTTGAAAATAAATAAATAAATAAAGAAGAAGAAGAAGAAGAAGAAGAAGAAGAAGAAGAAGAAGAAGAAGAAGGAAAATGTTGGGAGGTACCCTATATGTACTGTTTTTCTATCTAGAACACTACCTAGAATTAGCCAGGATATGCAAACTAGAGCCTATTATACTAGATGTAGTCCATGGGATGAGCCTGTATTATTTAAAGGACAACATTACTTCCATATTACATTTCTGATTTCTTCATATGATTCTTCTCCTTATTCCAGAACCTCCAAAATTGCTATATTACAGGTTACCTTGTATGATATCTTTGCCCCCTTATCCTATGTACCATTTGAGAGTTTTATAATTTTCTTTTACTCTCTCCAGAAGGACCAAAATAAATATCTTTTGTAGAACTTTCAACAGGCTCAAAATGATGCAACTTTGCCCTTAAGGTTTTTTTCTCTATCTGAAAGAAAGGATATTTAAAAGGAACCAAGGGACTCCATTGAAATTTTAGACAGATTTTTAGAGGCTTTCTGACAAATTAGCACCCTCCCTGACATTACTTGGGAGAACATTACTCTAATTCTAGACCTGACCCTGATCTCAATAGAGAAACAGAAGGTAAGAAAGAAGGCAATTATCGTGAACTTGAATCATCTAGAGGCATGGTATAGGAAACTATATCTTTTACCTATCAGAAGGACAAAGTCCAGCAGTAATAAAGTTCCTCAGCTACTTCCAGAAGTTTAAATTGACCAAAAATAGAGCTAACTTTCTGTAAATTCCTTCCAGAAAGTTAAGGAGGCAATCCTGAATCACAATAATGTGGATTCAGTGTCTTTGAAGGAGGAGGTTATCCTGAGAGACAAATTCCTGACTCAGAATGGCCAAATAGCTGCAGAAAACTGACAAAACTGATGGTTGAACCAGACAAAAAGAGGCTGAACTAACTGACCCAGACAGCACCCTGAGTAGTGTATTATAGATAAGACACGGAAAAAGACCAAATGAAGGACAAACACCTTAATCTATTGTCCACTAAAGGACGTAGACGACTTCTTACACTAACCTCACCTTTTAGAACAAATAACACTGGGAGCCTACATTTGCCCTCTGGTAGGATAGTTCTGGATTCTGAGTTTATGACTTTTACTCTAACTGTACTCAGGCCATGATATGTCAGAAGACACAGTTTCTTTAGTGATTATCTCAGACCTGGCCAAAGGTACAAAGGTCCCCAAATATCGATGTCTCTTCTTAAAGTAGAAGAGACTTGCTAGGGGTAATACATACAGGTCTGGAAATTGCAGTGAAATTGAAGTGATCCATTTTGAGAGATAAAGAAATGCCTATGTTCTGGTTAGCTTTTAAATTATTTCTTTGATTTTTTATATTACAATTCTATCCTTTACCCTTTTGCTTTACTCCATATAAACTCTCCCATTCACACTTCCTGGCTTTCTTTCAAATTCATGGCCTCTTTTTTCCATTATATATTCTACAATATAACCTGTTCAGTATGGATAATGTTACACACACACACACATACACATTATCAGGGCTGGACTGACAATTTGGTATTTGGTAACGATTTGTGTGCTGTTTCCTGGGTATGACTATTTCTCATGCTTTTAGCATGCATTAGTTTGAATATGTCTGCACAGACATGGGCTTTTTGTTTTGTTTTGGTTTGGATTTTTTGTTTTTAATTTTTTTAAAATTACAGTTTATTCACTTTATATCCCAGCACTAGCCAGCTTGCTCATCCACTCCAAATCCCACCTTCCCTCCATCATTTCCTCCCATGCCCTTCTCCAAGTCCACTGATAGGAGAGGTTCTCCTCCCCTTAACTCTGAACCTACCCTATTAGGTCTCATCAGAACTGGCTGCATTGTCTTCCTCTGTTGCCTGGTAAGGCTGCTCCCCGCTCATGAGGGGGTGATCAAAGAGCCAGCCACTGAGTTCATGTCAGAGACAGACCCTGTTCCCCTTACTAGGGAACCCACTTGGAGAATGAGCTGCCATGGGCTACATCTGTGCAGGGGTTCTAGATTTTCTCCATGAATGGTCCTTGGTTGGAGTTTCAGTCTCAAAAAAACTCTGTGCCCAGATTGCTTGGTTCTGTTGCTCTCCTTGTGGAGCTCCCATACCCTCCAGGTCTTTCATGTCCCACTTCTTTCATAAGATTCCCTGCACTCTGCCCAAAGTTTGGCTATGAGTCTCAGCATCTGCTTTGATACCTTGTTGGGTAGAGTCTTTCAAAGGCCCTCTGTGGTAGGCTCCTGTCCTGTTTTTGGTTTTCTCCCTCTTCCAATGTCCTTCCCATTTGCCTTTCTGAATGAGGATTGATCATCTTACCCAGGGCACTCCTTCTTCCTTAGCTTCTTTAGGTATACAGATATTATTATGTTTATCTTATAGGTCTAATAAACACTTATAAGTGAGTATGTACCATGTGTGTCTTTCTGCTTCTGGGATACTTCACTCAGGATAGTATTTCCTAGTTCCCACCATTTGCCTGAAATTTTCCTAATTTCCTTTTTGATAATTGTGTAATAGTACCACAATTTCTGTATCCATTCCTCAATTGAGGGGCATATAGGTTGTTTCCAGATTCTGGCTATTATGAATAAAGCTGCTACAAACATGGTTGAACAGATGTGCTTGTTGTATACTTGAGAGACTTTTGTATATATGCCCAAGAGTGGTATAGCTGGATCTTGATGAAGCGCTAATCCTAATTGTCTGAGAAAGCACCAGATTGATTTCCAAGGTGGTTGTGTAAGTTTACATTCCCACCAGCAGTGGAGGAGGGTTCCCCTTTCTCCATATCCCCTCCAGCATGTGTTGTCACTTGAGTTATTCATCTTAGCCATTCTGATGTGTGTAAGGTGAACTCTCAGGGTCTTTTTGATTTGCATTTCTCTGATGACTAAGGACTTTCAACATGTCTTTAAGTGCTTTCTCTGCCATTCGATATTCCTCTATTGAGAATTCTCTGTTTAGCTCTGTACCCCATTTTTTATTTGGATTACTTGATTTATTGCTGTTTAACTTCTTGAGATCTCCATATCTACTGGATATTAGCCCTCTGTCAGATAAAGGGTTGGTGAAGATCCTTTTCCAATCTGTAGGCAGTCATTTTTTTTTTTTTACAACAGTGGCCTTTGCTTTACAGAAGCTTTTCAGTCTCATGAGGTCCCGTTTATTGATTCTTGATCTTAGAGCCTGTGCTGTTGGTGTTCTGTTCAGGAAGTTTTCTCCTGTGCCAATGAGTTCTAGGCTGTTCCCCAGTTTTTCTTCTAACAGGTTTAGTGTGTCTGCTTCTATATTGAGGTCTTTGATCCACTTAGACTTTAGTTTTGTTCAGGGTGATAAGTATGGATCTATTTGCATTTTTCTACAGGTACACATCCAGTTAGACCAGCACCATTTGTTGAAGATGCTATCTTTTTTCCATTCAATGATTTTGGCATCTTTGTCAAAAATCAGTTGTCCATAAGTGTGTGGGTTTATTTCTGGGTCTTCTGTTCCATTGATCCACCATTCTGTTTCTGTGCCAGTACCATGCAGTTTTTAAAACTGTTGCTCTATAGTACAACTTAAGATCAGGGATGGAGATACCTCCAGAAGATCTTTTATTGTAGAGGATTGTTTTAGCAATTCTGGGTTTCATGTTATTCCATATGAAGTTGAGAATTTTTCTTTCAAGGTCTGCAAAGAATTGTGTTGGTAATTTGATGGGAATTGCATTGAATCTGTATATTGCTTTTGGTAAGATGGCCATTTTTATTATATTAATCCTTCCAAGCCATGAGGATGGGAGATCTTTCCATCTTCTATCTTCTTTAAATTCTTTCATCAGAGACTGGACATTTTTTTCATACAAGTCTTTGACTTGCTTGGTTAGGGTCACACCAAGGTAATTTATGTCCTTTATGGTTATTGTGAAGGATGTTGTTTCCCTAATTTCATTCTCAGCCCTTTTGTCTTTTGTATACAGGTTGAACAACGGATTTTTTTGAGTTAATTTTCTATCCAGCCACTTTGCTAAAGGTGTTTATCAGCAGTAGGAGTTCCCTGGTAGAACTGTTGGGGTCACGGGTATACTATCATATCATCTGCAAATAGTGAAACTTTGGCTTCTTCCTTTCTGATTTGTATCCCCTTGATCTCCTTTAGTTGTCTTATTGCTCTAGCTAGGACTTCAAGTACTATGTTGAAGAGATATGGAGAGAGTGGGCAGCTTAGCTTTGGCCCTCATTTCAGTGGAACTGCTTTAAGATTCTCTCCACTGAGTATGATGTTGGCTATAGGCTTGCTGTATATTGCCTTTGCTATGTTTAGGTATGTGCTTTGTATCCCTTATCTGTCCAATACTTTAAACTTGAATGAATGTTGGATTTTGTCAAATGTTTTTTCAGCACGTAAGGAGATTACCATGTGTTTTTTTTTTTCATTCAGTTTGTTTATATGGTGGATCCCATTGATGGATTTCCATATATTGAACCACCCTGCATACCTGGGATGAAGCCTACTTGGTCATAGTGGATGATATCTTTGATGTGTTCTTGCATTCGGTTTGCAAGTACTTTCCTGAGTATTTTTGCATCAATGTTCATAAGGGAGATTGGCCTGAAATTCTCTTTCTTTGTTGGGTCTTTGTGAGGTTTAGGTACCAAGGTGACAGTGGCTTCATAGAATGAGTTTGGTAGTGTTCCTTCTGTTTCTATTTTGTGAAATAGTTTGAAGAGAATGGGAGTTAGCTATTATTTGAAGACCGTATAGAATTCTGCTCTGAAACCACCTGGCCCTCGGCTTTTCTTTTTTTGGATAGAAGAATTTTGATTACAGCTTATGTTTCCTTAGGGGATTTAGGACTATTTAATTGAGTTATCTGGTATTGATTCAGCTTTGGTAAGCAGAATCTATCAAGAAAATTGTCCATTCCATTTAGATTTTCAAATTGTGTGGCATAAAGACTTTTCAAGTAAGTCCTAAAGATTGTTTAGATTTCCTCACTGTCTGTTTTTATGTCCCCCTTTTCATTTTTGATTTTGTTAATTTGGATAGTATCTCTCTGCCTTTTAGTTAGTTTGGCTAAGGGTTTGTCTATCTTGTTGATTTTCTCAAAGAACCAGCTCTTGGTTTCATTGATTCTTTAAATTGTTTTGCTTCTAATGTATTGATTTCAGCCCTGAGTTTTACTATTTCCATCTGTCTACTCCTTTTTGGTGTGTCTTCTTCTTCTTCTTCTTCTTCTTCTTCTTCTTCTTCTTCTTCTTCTTCTTCTTCTTCTTCTTCTTCTCCTAGGGCTTTTAGGTGAGCCATTAATTTGCTTGAATGAGATGTTTCAAATTTCTTCTTGAAGGCACTTAGTTCTATGAACTTTCATCTTAGCACTGCTTTCATTGTCCCCACAAGTTTGGGTGTGTTGTGCCTTCATTTTCATTGAATTCTAGGAAGACTTTAATTTCTTTCTTTACTTCTTCCCTGACCCAGCTGTCACTGAGTAGCAAGTTGTTCACTTTCCATTTGACTTTAAGCTTTTTGCTATTTCTGTTGTTGTGGAGGTCCAGCTTTAGTCCATGGTGATCAGATAGGATAGAAAGGATTATTTCAATCACCTTTTATTCATAAAGGCTTGCTCTGTGACCAACTATATGGTCTATTTTGGAGAAGGTTCCATAAGGTGCTGAGAAAAAGGTAAATTCTTTTGTGTTTGTGTGAAAGGTTCTGTAGAAGTCTCTTAGGTCCATTTGATTCATGACCTCCCAATATCTTAGAGATATTGTTTCTTTTTTTCATTTCTGTTTTGTTGACCTGTTCTTTGTTGAGAGTGGGGTGTTGAAGTCTCCCACTATTAATGTGTGGGGATCTAGAGTGTTATTTAACTTTTATTAATGTTTCTTTTACAAATGTGGGTGCTTTTGTATTTGGTGCATAGATGTGCAGGATTGTGATGTCTTCCTGCTGGAATTTTCCCTTGATGAGTATGAAGTGTCCTTCCTTATCTCTTTTGATTAATTTTGGTTGAAAGTCTATTTTATCAGATATTAGAATGGCTACTCCTGCTTCCTTCTTGTGTCCACTTTCTTGGAACACCATCTTCTTCCCTTTACCTTTAGGTAATGTCTATCTTTGTGACTTAAGTGTGTTTCTTTTATGCAGCAGATTTTTGAGTCTCCTTTATGCATCCATTCTGTTAGTCTGTGTCTTTTTATTGGAGAATTGAGTTCATTGATTTTGAGAGAGATTAATCACCAGTGGTTGTTAGATCCTTTGATTTTGATGTTGACTGTAGTAATAACTTTGTGTGCTTGATTACTTTTTGTTTTGCTGTAGTAAGGTTAATTATTTCCTGTGTTTTCCTGAATGTGGTTAGTTTTCTTGGGTTGTATTTTTACTTCTAGTATCTTTTGTAATGCTGAATTTGTGCATAGGTATTGTTGAAATTTGTTTTTGTCATTGAATATCTTGTTTTCTCCATCTATGATGACTGAGAGTTTTTCTGAGTATAGTACCCTGGGTTGACATCTATGTTCTCTTAGGGTCTGCATGATATCTTTCCAGGCCCTTCTGGCTTTTATAGTTTCTGTTAAAAAGTCAGGTGTGGGAGGAAGACAAGATGGCGGTGCCGGGAGAGCACCGTGTCTGAGAAGCAGGACAGCACTCTCCGTGCAGCGACCAGGAGACTGAATTCTGGGCCCCGAAACCACAGCGGTCGTGTTTCCCAGGTGAGGGGAGGCTCCCACGGCCTGGGAATCGGTCGGGTCCACTCTGGTCTGCCCAGCCAGAACCCGGAAGAGTTCCCGGGTGACGCGGACTTTGGGTCTCCGGGCTGGAGCCACAAGTCTGCGTGTCCCCATCACTTTCCCAGGCTGATCCGTGGGCACAAGGGCGCCTGAGGCTGGGAGTCCCAGTCGCGGGGGGACCCCACGGGGAGACCAGGTTGCGGGTCTGATCGCGGGTCACCCAGTCTTTCTCCGGAAGGTCTCTAGGACTGCGGTTGCCCACCGCCATTAAAGCTGAGCTCCTGCGGCGTGCAGAGAGCTGTGCACTCAGCTCAGCAGTACAGACAAGCTGCGCGCCCCAGTGCAACAGGGACTGGGAAACCCTGTCCGAAGAGGACCCCACAGAGAAGGAAGAAACCGTGCTGCTGGGGTCACCTAGGGAAAGTCTAGCAGACTGCAGATCGCAAACAGGAGAGTAAGCCCAGCCATCACAGATCTGGCCCCAAACAGGGAGCACAGAGTGATTGGAAACTCAGCTCC
>REGO01001567.1:41539-52625 GCA_010120015.1 Rhombomys opimus | reverse complement strand
GACCAACACCAGAAGGCCTGCTAACGCTCCCATGCCTGCCTATTCCTTCAGATGATTCATGGCTGCAGCAATCCATGATGATACTCCTGTGGCTAGTCCTGCGTCCACTCTGGTAGAATTTGCCGTAACAATGGCCACTCTCAGCTGCTCCATCATATATCGAATTAAAAATCCCCAATTTTCTCAGCTTGTCAGCAATACTTTAGTAGCTCAGAGGACTTCTGGAAGCCTCCTCAGATGTGAACCATGACATTTTCTGATTTGTTCATTGACTCAATGTCTCCCCCCCGACCCCGAATGTGTGCATGCGCGTGTGTGTGCACACATGTGAGCCCATGCATGTATACATATCCATGTGAATGCACTTGTGTACATTGGTACAGACATATTTTCCTTGTTTTTCTAGAGCTCAAACTTTGAGGACAAAAAGCTAAACCACTGAGAAGTCATATAATTTTCAGGCTCAAACTGTGTCACCAATGAACAGAACTGAAATTAGTGCCTTCTAATTCCATCCCCTATTTATTAGAAATAATAGCTCTTTTCTTTATTCTAGATATCCACTGTCATTGCAGGTGGCTTCTGATATCGCTGTGATTTATTCCGCCAGAGTTATCATTTTAAACTACCTAGCTCAGTTGTATTCTAAAGCTCAAACCTGTTTTTTTTTTTTATCAGTTTCAGAAGATTTTGGGCATTTATTCTATATCAAATGCATGGCAGAAAATGGTCCCATCTAACATAATGTAGAATTACAGAAAATCTCTGACTAGATAGATGTAAAAAGAACAAAGAGCAAGATTGTTGCTGTACTCAAAATAGTGGCACATTCAATCAGACTCACTCCACCTGAGTTCAAGTCATTATGTTACACAGTCTTCAGATAACTGCACACTTTAGTACCTCTGGAGAAACACTTCCATGCCAAGCACATGGAGAGAAAACACCAGATGCGTTTTAAGTATTGAATCTGCAACTCAGAATTCTATACAATTTATACAAGAAAAAGTCATTTTCCTATAACATACAAAGTAAAAGTTTATGACTAAATCTATAAGACCATAATATTTAGATAATAGGTAAAATATTGAATGAAATAGGTATTTATAAGAAAAAACAAAATAAGATTATGTGTGTGATTTGTTTGAATGGATCCATTTATAACATGATTACATTAAATGAGTCCATATAAAAAGTAACAGTTTCTGAAAGCCTTTTTTTTTTTCTCATTATAAGAAATACATATTTGTCATTTTCTTCAGTGTAGCAATTGTCTTGGGAAAAACCAAAACAAGTAAAAAGTAAAATAAAATTTTAACCCAGCCACAAACATTTACCAAAATATGATGAACCATTTGCAAACTGGTAGATTTGGGATATATTAATTATCAAGAAACTACTAGAATGAGTATAGACTAGGTTTATTTTAGTAGGAATAAGTAATCTAAGGCATGAGAAAGACTTAGGGTAGTGTAATATATATATGTATATATATATATATTCAGGTATGTAGCTATAACATGCTGAAATAGTTTCATTAATGTTAATTGTTCATAAGCCTTCTCAAGTGTATGGTACACATGTGTTCGTGCATGGCACAAACAACACAAGTAAAGACTGTGTGAGGTCTATCGGCAATGGGACCTGCATTAAGTATTCATCCCAAGCACTTACCCTGTGATTCATGCAGCTCACATCTAATTCACAACAGTTCCTTTTAGTGAAAGGTTGTTTACTACCTGTTTCTTCCATCTATCTGCTACCTAACTCGGAATGAATTGATCGAGCTACTGTTTTATATTCCTTTACCTTTTGCTTGCTTTTGTTTCCAACTCTCGCTGTGCTCTCTGCTGGAAATAATTTTACCATTCTTTGTTTCCAAAAGTTAAATATATCAGTAACTACAAAAAAAAAAAACATGGTTAAAAGTAAGAATATAAAACAGAAGGTTTTTTTAGAACTATATGCTCTTAGTGAACCATTTATTAAGGCTTAAAAATTGGTCAGTGTTCAGGAAAATTCCTATGAGAGATTGGTGGATATTCATAGACTATTTGTAAAGTTGGAATAGAATTTATAGGTTAATCAATTCAAATGATAAAACTTAGTAAGGGAAAAGTAATTTTTTGTTGTTGTTGTTCAAAATCTCAAATACTTATTAGGATCAATCAGAGTTCCTTATATTACTAAGATTTAATAATCACTGACAGTTCCCCTACATGAGGAGATGTGCTTTTACTTCACCTATATTTCATGGACCTAGTGTTTTGGTATTTATTTTGTTTCCCCTTTTAATTGTAAATAATCTGAATATTCTGATCTCTACTCCGTTAAAAATTAATTATATAGTTTCTTTTATATTAAACGCAAAGGAATGAAAACTCAGTATTTTTCTTGTTTTTTTTTTGTTTAATTGACCAAATTTAATGCTTTTAAATTATTTTAATCCTTGAATAATTCCACGTATGCATGCAATGCATCTGTTAAAAACATTTACTGATATTGATTGGTTTAGAAGTAAGCACTGCATTTACAGCACATTACAACATACCTTTCCCCCTCAAGCTGTCCTGCTGTATGACTAACACCCTCCAGATTTCACAATTTATTCTTTTTATAAAACTATTATTGTTAAATATGTACGTGTGTGTTGGCCAAATGTATGTGTGTTGAGGTATGACCACCTGTGATTGGAAAACTATAATGTATATTGATCATATCTATCTACCAACTCTTCACTTTCTACTTCTCTTCACCCCCAAATCCTTAACTGCGGAGCCAGTGAGGATTCATAACTCTATTCCAATTCATGACCTCTTTTTTAAATATTTACTTCTAAAATTCAGTTAGATCAATTGTTGTCCATATGCATGTGGTTCTGAAGACATCCACCGAGCCACAAGCAACCTGCCAATAACTCCTTTCCTAAAAGAAAAGGGCAGCTCTCCGACAGAACCATCAACTGCCAAGAGGTCCTCAGCCTGAGACATCGCCTTGGAAATTCCTCCCTCCTGCATGTTGGTGTTTTAAACTGGCTTGACACTGGGCAGGAGGAAAGAAATTCAGACCATTCCTCCCTGCCCCTACCTCTTTCATTTTTTCCTTCTCTTTTCTTCTCTCATTCTTGAGGTGTTTGAGTATGTGTTGAGGGACACTGACATACATGGGCAGGCACACACAGTGTTATTCTCAGCACTTGGAACAGTAATTCCTCTTTGCATTAAAACCTACCCTCTATATGCAGAAGATTCTTTGTCTGAAGTTGAGAACATACAAATGTGACAATACATAGGAGACAATACACTAGGAGAATGATGGAAGTTTAAACCAGGAACTCAAGAACTAGGTCAGTACTGGGAGATATGGATGACCTTAATTATAAATATATTTCAAATGTGTTATCACATCATCTATCCTTTTCATTTATCAGATTTTAATATAGTTTGTTTGCACATTAGTCTGGCTTTTGATATCCATTCTAAATGCATTCCACAGCTTACACGAATGTCTATATTGCTCATTGATTCTACTTCCTATGAAAGTGTTTTAAAATTTATAGAACTTATTTTACAAAATGTCAACCTCACTTCCCTCTTCACCCCTCCCGTTTGGCTTCAGTAGGTCTTCTTCTTAATTTTGTGTCTTTATTTTGTGTTTGACCCACAAAGTTGAATTGGAGTTTATTTCTAAAATATAGATGAGAGGTTATACTTGATCAATAATAACTTACCAGTGTCTACAACTACTGACAATGTACTGACAATGACACCAGTTCTACAGTTCCAATATGCTTCAAACTGAGAGAGAATTAAGACATGAAAAGAAGCCTCTGCTCCCTCTGTAGAGGTCTGTCCATTAGTTCTCAGGTACCAGCAGATTGCCACCTGGGCAGCATTTCTTCTAACCTGATCAATTCTCTAAGGGCTTTAAGTGGATGAATTCATTTAATACTCACAGCAGCCTCAGGAAGCTGGGATAGTGCATGCTATTTTCTGTTTTCTAAATGAGGTTCATGAGGTTCAAGAATACACCCCAAGTTTCCTTTACTAGCTCGTGGTAGGAGAGCAAGATTTCCATTTCTGTCAAATGGTTTTCCTTTTCTGAGCAGGTATAAACTGTAAGCAACTTTTTTTGTTTATGAGTGGGGCTTTGTGTCCAGTTCCTCTTAGTGTTGAGATTTTTATCTGATTTGAACTTGTGCAGGTCCAGTGCATTCTGTCACACACTCTGTGAATTCAGAGGTGCACCAGTCCTGTTGAGTCGGGAAGATGCTATTTCCTTAGAGTCATCAATCACATCTGGAGTCTATAGTCGTTCTGCACCCTTTCCTGCATAGATCCCGAGGCTTGAGAAGAAGGGTTTGATAAGGACATCCTGCTTAGACCTGAATACTTCAAAGTCTCTCAGTCTCTACAATTTGTCCAGTTGTGAATATACCAACCACACTGCAGTGCAGGCCCATGCCCAGGAATAGTTGGACAACACAAAACGGGCTCCATGGTGCACGTGCGTGTGTGCATGCGTGTGTGTACTTTTTGTTTTGTTTTTGTATTTCGTCCTGACAGATACGCATAGTTATCAATATTTGTGTCATACATATAAAATTTTACCTAGTTTTGTCTTTATTGATTTTTTTTTTTGAGAGCAAGAACAAGAAGTTGGGTAAGTAAAAAGTAGAGAAGATCGAGAATGTGTTAATGGAGGGGGGAAAGGAAACTGTATTGCACAAAAGTAAAACTTTAAGAACAATTAGTCTTGACCCTTTGTATCAAAAGGAACTTATTGTAATCATTGTACTTTAGTCACATTTCCATTCCTATAGCAAGTTGCAAGCTCATCTCAAAGTACTGGATAATCTTTATGAAAAAGAGGATCAATGTTAAAATGGATATACTTAAAAAGTAAAAATTAAAATAATTTGCAATTAGAGAAAAATAAGAGAAAAGAAGGGTTGAGGGTAGAATAGTCTACAGTATTCTATTTTATGTGATGAAGACAGTGAGAAGAGAGCTACTCATTTAGGTTGGATAGGTTGATTTTAGATTTCAATTTCACGGGTGCCTTCAGTATTTCTATATCTAACAAACTTGGTTGAATGAAAATAATGAACTCCATTAATGGAAAACATGAATTAAAGAAGAGGCGTTGATATAAATGTGCTGCCTTTAATACTTAGCTGGTCATTCAGGATTCGCAAAATTCACCATGTTATTCATCACCCTAGTTTTGGTTGAGTCATATATTGTTGTGTATATGGAAGTCAGAATAAGGTACTTCATCTAAAGCTTGTGGACAGTTTACTCCATGGTTATTAACAAAGAAATGAGGAAAAACTGAGAATTAGGCCTGGTATGGGAGTCTCAGTGATAATTTGTGGAAGATTTTTAGAAGTGTCAGAAATCCAGAAGGAGTTCACTGGTGGCTCCAGTATTTTAAAAATTTACAAGAAGAAAAACAAATGCCCACAGCCTGGACACCTAGGAAAGCAAAGCAAATAATTCAATGCAAGTTCAAATGACAAATTGATTTTTCTCTCTAAATACATCCAAATATGTATATTACACAATGATTCAACTAACACAGGTTAATTAGGTTAGTAGGGGGTAATTTAAAGCAATTCTTAATAAATGTTATCTGTATTTTTCTCTATGTAACCAGGAAACACCTATCAAATTCAGTGCTCTTTTAAAATCAAGAAGCTGAAGATAATAAATAATTGAAATAATATATTAAAACTACATCAGGTATCATAAATACTGCAATATTTTGAATGTCTCTGAAATAAAATACACATTTTAAAATACAGAAATCTGCATTTAAAAAGTTCATTTGATATCTCAATTAGTGTTACTGTACACAAAATCATGAAGTTAAAATGAGACTTTTTATATTGATTTATATTTTGCTCAGTATGATTTATGCTTTAATACAAAGAAAATGGAATTATTTAATATTTTAAGGAAGACACCTAATGTGCACCTTTTTCTCTGTACAATCACACACAAATACACATGTGAACGCCTGCATATACAAATATAAAAATATATACTATCACATATGAGAAAATGTGTATACAAAGGTATTTACACAACAAACAAAATATGCATATGAAAAGTCAAATAAAGAAAAGAATGAGATTCTACCACTTCCCATACTAACATATACCACCATCAAGCCTCACACTTATGAGTCAGGGGAAGATAGTTTAAATCTAAAACCATAACTGATGCAATAGAAGACATATTCAATAGACGTCCATTTGCTAATTCATTTTAGTACTTATAAGTCCTAAAATCATTCTAGTTCTCCCAGATTCAAATAAAGGTATTAGTGCCTTAATTTACAACATTAACATAAACTTTATGGCAAATTAATCATGGAAATAGAATACGAAGAAAACGCATCCCCTTGTAAACGTAAACATAAATTCATGAGCTAGTCATTAAGTTGTAGTATCTGTGTATGTAAAAGGGTTCTATGGCATGACCAAGTTAATTGTCTTTTAGCATCTCTAGTGCAGTACTACAGAAATAAAAAAAAATTCTGACCATTGATGCAAAAAAATGTTACTAAACATATTACTACTTCATCATAATTTTAATTATTGATTTATAGCTCTTCTTTTATTTTTTGTTTGACAATTCCATATATGTGCATAACATAACTTGATCATATAATAGTAGAAAACAGACTCGTTATATCATGATCTTATACTATATATATATATATATATATATATATATATATCTTTAAGATGCTAAAATGATAAAAATTATCCAATTAATATTTTCTATTTTGACAAAAATGAAGGTGTAATTTTATAATTGTAATTTGATACAAGTCGACAACTCTAGCAGAAGTGCCCTGCTAGAGTTATTTTTATTCCAGGTTAAACCCCACCCACAGCTCACCAACAGTCCTTAGAGCCTGTCCAACTTTTCCCAATAGCACCCTTTCTCTTCTCTATATCCTGGCTCACAACCACCCCCTGTTTCACCGTAGGCCGTACATGTACCCAGAACCCCAGAAGACTCCTGATCTACCACAGGCAATGCTAATTTCCAAAAACACCAGAACTCTAGAGGTCACACAGGCTATAAAAACTTCAGCAGAGACATTTTACTGGACCTGAAGCCTCAGAGGTCTTCAAAACCCATGCCATTCAGGCCAGAATACCAGAAATAAAACAGAAACCAAGGGAAAAGCAAACATCTAATGAAGATATACTCAGAAATCAGCACCTAAATGCATATATAATCACTGAAAACCCAAACACCTAGAAGACAGCAAGAGCCAAGGTAATATGGCACCACCAGAGCCCAGCTACCCCTCTACAGCAAGCTGTAGTAAAAGAAAACAATATATATATATATATATATATATATATATATATATATATATATACACATACATATTATACTTTGAATTCTGGCTGTGGCCCCCACCTTGGTCTCCCCCCTATGCCACCCTCCCTCCTTCTTCTACCCCTATGACCCTTCCCTAGTCCACTAATAGGGGAGGTCCTTCTCCCCTTTTATCTTAGCCTCCACTATCAGGTCTCATCAGGACTGGCTGCATCGTCTTCCTCTGTAGCCTGACAAGGGGAGGTGATCAGAGAGCCTGCCACTATGTTCATGCCAGAGACAGCTCTCCTTACTAGGGTACTCACTTGGAGAATGAGTCTATGGGCTACATATGAGCAGGGATTTTAGGTCCTCTCCATGTATGGTCCTTGGTTAGACTGTCAATCTCTGCATGCCCCCCTGAGCCTAGTTTCTTTGGCTCTGTTGCTCTTCTTGTGGAGCTCCTGTCCCTTCTTGGTCTTTCTATCTCCCCCTTCTTCCTTCTTTCATAAAATTTCTTGTACTCTGGAGTATGGCTATTAGTCTGCTTCTATACTTCAATCAGTAAAGTCTTTCAGAGGCCCTCTGTGGTAGGTTCCTGTTCTTTTTCCTGTTTTCTCCCATTTCTGATGTCTATCCCATTTGGCTTTCTGAATGAGGATTGAGCATCTTTCCTGGGGTCCTCCATCCAACCAAAACAAGTCCTGGACTAGCTGGTTTTAGTGCAGATATCTATCAGACTTTCAAAGAAGAGTTAACACCAACACCAATAATTTTCAGACTATTCCTCAAAATAGAATCAAAAGTACTATTGCCAAATTCATTTTATGAGGCCACAATTACCCTGATACCCAAGCCACACAAAGACTCAATAAAGAAAGAGAATTACAGAACAATATTCCTCTTAAACTTTGATGTAAAACTCTCAATGAAATAATCACAAATCAAATCCAAGAATACGTTGAAGATATAATCCACCATGATCAAGTAATAAGCTTCATCCCAGAGGTGTAGGAACACTTAATATATAAAAATATGTCAATACAATCTACCATATAAACCAGCTGAAAGAAAAAAAGAATACACATGATCATCTTATTAGATGCAGAAAAAAATCTTCTGTTAAAATCTACCAGCTCTTCATGATAAAGGTCTTAGAGAGATCAAGGATACAAGTAACATACTTAAACATAATAAAATAAATTTACAGCAAGCCTACAGCCAATATAAAATTAAATAAAAAGAAACTCAAAGGAATTTTCACTAAAACAGAAAACAAGACAGGGCTATCTACTCTCTCCATAACTATTCAATATAATACTTAAAGTTCTATCTAAAGTGATAAAACAAATAAAAAGGATTAAGAATATACAAATTGGAAAAAAAGAGGCCAAAGTATCATTATTTGCAGATTATATAACATTATACAACAAAGTACCTGAGAAAATTCTACCAGGGAACCCCTCAAGCCAATAAACTCCTTCAGTAAGGTAGTTGTACACAAGATTTACTCAAAAAAAAAAAAAAAAAAAAACTGTAGCCCTCCTATATACAAACAACAAATAGGATGAGAAAGAAGTCAGGAAAACAACACCGTTGACAATAGCCACAAATAATATACAGTATCTTGGTGTAACTCTAACCAAGCAAGTAAAGGATCTATATGACAAGAACTTCAGGCCTTTGAAGAAAGAAACTGAACAAGACATCAGAAAATGGATCCATACTCATGGATCATTAGGATTAACAATAAAAATGGCCATCTTACCTAAAGCAATATGCAAACTTGACAAACATCCCTATCAGAATTCTAACCCATTTCTCTATAGACCTGTAAATAAAAACTTTATATGAAAATAACAGCACCAACAACAACAAACTCAGGATAGTTAAAACAATCCTGAGCATTAAAAGATCATCTGGAAGTATAACCATCTTGATTTCGAGCTATACTACAGAACAGTAATAGTAAAAACTGCATAGTATTGTCATAAAACCAGATAGCTTGATCAGTGGAACAAAATCAAACACTCAGATGTAAATCCACGCAGCTATGGACACCTTGCTTTTGATTAAAAAAAAAAAAGCCAGAATCAAACAATGGAAAAAAAAAAAGCATCTTCAACAAATGGTGCTGGCAACTACATATCAGCACGTAGGAAAATCCAGACTTTGTGCATATCTATCACCCTGCCCAAAATTTAAGTCAAATGGATCAAAGACTTCAACATCAAACCAGATACACTGAATCTGACAATTCCGGAACAGAATACCAAAAGCCCATGCACTAAGATTGACAATTGTAAAAGCAACTTTTATTTGCCTATTTCAGTTGTCTTGGAGACCTACCTCCTCCCTCCGCTAACCAAGGCTTAGTCATGGAAGCTTCTAGCTTTCATATAATCTAACCTTGGCGTAGAATGTTTTCAGCCTCTGAGAATTACTGCTTAATAAGCTCACCTTTTCTTATTCTAATTGAGATCTGGGCTCCTTTGTTCAACTCAGCTGTTTTGGCTCAAACTCCTCTCCCAGGTAACTTGTTCAATATGGCTTTTCTCTCAACCTCTAAATTGCTCTGCTTGGCCTCAAACTAATTCCAACAATCTTTTCTAATCTTCTGGTTCCTTCTTCACCTGTGTTCTTTCTCTCCAACTTGTCTCTCTATTACTGTTCTGGTAGGACTGCCTCCTCTCCCTTTGCATTGCCCCTTAAGTAGCTTCCTTTTCCCCTCCTTGTGAGAGTTGGGTGTATCCTATTCTGTCAACTCTTTCTCTGATTCGTCACTTTTCTGCCACTCAATTAGACATCACTTTCAAACATGGGTACTTCCTTCTACACACTAATTTTACATTCATTATTTTTGATTAAAGTCATATACTACCACAACTGGACCTAAGATTTTCTTCCTATGAAAGAAAAGACAGAGACTTTTATTCACTAACAGTGGGAATTAATATGACACAGTATCTTAAAACTACGAATTTCTAAGAATTCGGGGCTAATAATTGTATTGTAAAATATTTATTAACTTTATGTGAATACTACTTAGAACTGCAGTGCATTGTGTTGTGGGCTCAGAAAGTGGTTCTGTTCTAGTTGCACTTTGTTAAATGTCAAATGAAGTATGAAGATGCTGTTCAGTGTATAAGGGGAGCATTCAATTACAAATGGCTGCTTCACTGGACAAATTACAACCGAAGATTCAATTCTGGTTCAGAGATACCAGCGCACATTACAGTGCTGGTGGACAAAAAGGAACAAGTCCTGATTGAGTTCAAAGGAAACTCTTGGTACCTGGAAATGTGTATATGGAATCTGGCCTGTGTCCTCAGCATAGTGGGTGATTCAATATTCCTCAACTTTTAATGATTTGGTGGAAAGTAAATGAAAAAGAAATACCACAACAGAAATCAAACATTTCAGGAAAGGAAAAAGTGAAATACAAGTAAAATAAATGGTGTTACTGAACACAAAAGTATGACAGAAATATATTGCCATACATTATTCATTAAGAATAACATTGTTCATTTTTGAATTTATAAAAATTACAAAGTTCTTCATATGACAGTGTTATACTTTAACAGATACTAGGAAATATTACAGGAAACCATATATATATATATATATATATACTTACTGAGAGAATTTAAAGAATAAAGTATTGAAAATTAGCATATCCATGAATTAAAGAACTCAGAGTCATAAATTCAAAATTATTCTGAGTTCAAAGTAATTTTATTAAA
>REGO01001566.1:27172-50779 GCA_010120015.1 Rhombomys opimus | reverse complement strand
ATCTCCAGTGGTTTTGCATAAGAAATGGATCATTCATAAGCCATCAACTTTCAACCCTTAAAAATACTTAGTCATTTTACAAAGTACTGCATGTGCCAACAGTAGATTCAATTTATGGACAAGAAACAACTTTACACTTACGTTAGGAAAGGTCAAACACGGGAGATCACATTCTTCAATTTTACTTCTATTTATTTACTTTTTTTTGAGACAGGGTTTCTCTGTGTAACCTTGGCTGTCCTGAAACTCTGCAGAACAGGCTGGCCTCAAAAATCACAGAGATCCACCTGCCTTTACCTTCTGAGTACGGAGATTAAAGGCATGTGTCACAACTGCCCCATATTCTTATTTTTTAATGATTACCTGGTAGCAGAAAGCAGAAAGACATAAGACACAATCACATTACTTATGTATTACACATTACTCATTAGTAATGAGACATCAATCACGTTACTAACAAAACACTCACTTATTTGGATAAATAACCACAAATAACCTATTTTCTTGTTTATAAATACTATTTATATTAAGTACACAAAAGATTCCTAAATCAATGACTTGGTAATACCAGGCCATATCTTAAGTAATTTTAAAAAGTCTAAATCAGAAAGATATTTAAGATTTTTATGTGCCTACAGCACCAAATCTTCTTTCTCAAAAAGCTGCAATAATCGATGTTTTGGTTCCAGGAAATGGCCATTAAATTTCAGTCTATCCTACCGTTATTGCATTATAGGAATCAAGTTTTTAAAAGACCATGACTGTCCTTTTGACCTGCATTTCATTATACCAATCCAATTCTGAACTAATTAGATTTCCTTTTCAATGTTCTTAATTTGTGAAATTGAAGACAATTCATGAGCCACAGAAATACTTTCCCTCTTTTGCTGAAAAACAGCAACCTCATGTATTACTTATTAATTACTTCTACCTCATTCCTGCCACAAATACAAGTTGGGCAGCTTTGCCTGGTACAACTTATTCGGGAATAAGTCATGAGACTCTCTGTAAAAATACTCTCTGATCTGCTGTATTTATTTATACCAGTATTTATAACATCATGTGTAATATCCTCTCTTAATTAGAGACACTTAATGATTAACACTGGCCAATTTGCAACCAATTACAGTCATTGAAAACTGAAGGTAGATGAAAAGCTGAGTAAAATTATTCATTCAGCAATGAGTGCTGTTGGGAGTAACTGTAAAGATGAATCACTAGATAGTTCCAAAGTTAGTCAAATGTTCCTGAATGTAACCACATTTTAGATAGTATAATAGTTGGCCTATCAAGTACACAGTGATAATCTCATTAAAGCTGTGGTTTACATCTCCCTAGTGTAAATACTTGTTCATTGTCTTTGCATAAATATCATACCCAAGGGTTATCGTGTTTTGAAATTAATATGTCTCTGTACTCTCAGTTTGTGAGAATCTTTCATGTGTTCTAGATACAAGCCACTGACAGGACAGTTATTTTCTGCTATTTTGCCACTTGAACTTTCAATTCTGTCCTTTTAAGCACAAACTTTGAATTTTCAGAGTGTTATTTCTGTGTTGGATATCATGTCATTGAAAAGACATACCTTTGGATAATGCCATGTATTACCTTTTAATGTTTTTTCTAAGTTTTGCTCTGATGTGCACTCCTCTGTTGATCTTTTCCTTGAATCCTCAAATGTCCTTGTTACTGTGTAATGTTTTTTGTTAGGTGCCCAAGCTGCATTACTTGTTGCCCAAGTGCAGCAGTTATTTCTTAGCACTTATCCTTAAGGTCTTCAATGTCACCTTCAGCTTCTGCTCTTTCCTGGTTATTTCCCAAAACTCTCTTGTCAGTGCTTATTCTGCCTTTAACTATTTCATTAAAAGTTCATAGGACTTGAAGTTGTCTGTCTTTGCTGCCAAATGACAATGAAGAGAAATGAGACATACTTAACATAGAGACTTTACTGAAGTGAATACTGCATCAAGTGGGGAAAAAAGATCCTTACACAGAAAAGTTGGAAATCCAGAGAAAGCTGAGGAAAAACAGCCAGGTCCTTGGCTACTACTTTTTTGAAGAAAAAAGTTCTCAAACTGATCTTCATAGAATTTAAATGAAGAAGTTGACTTTCAACTCACAGAGAACAGCCTGCCTCTTCCCCCAGAGTGCTGGGATTAAAGGCATGCAACACTGGGTCTAAAGGCTTTAATGAGAAACCTAAAACATTGAAAATGCTAGAAAAAAAATGCAGACAGTACCCAACAAGACATAGAAGTTGAAAGCATTTTCTGAATAGGACTTCATTTTCCCAGAAAACAGAGCCAGCAAGTGACAAATGGAAATTCACAAAACCAAAAACCTTCTGCAGAGCTAAGGAAACAATTGAGTGAAGAGGAAACCCAACGAGTTGAGGAGAATTTTTGCAACTATACAGCTGCTAGAAGAATAATATCTACAATATCTAAGAACTCAAAAACAGTCAAGAAAATATACAACCCAATTAAAAAGTGGACCAAGGATCTTGGGGTCCTCGTAGGATCAGATGTTTAAGTACTTGGTCTCCATTTGATTGTACTGCTTGGTGAGTTCCTTTCCCTATAATTATCAAACATTTGAGAGGCTAAAGAAGAGCTGATGAATGGCTCAGCTGGTAAGTGCCCAAGCCATCAAACCTGATGACATGATTTTGAGGCTCACATACTCACTTAGTTGAAAGAGTTGATTCCCTAAGTTGTTCGATTGGTGTCATATAATGTGCTTCACCAACACATCTCTTGCTCTGTCTCTCTCTTTCTCTCACAGTCTCTCATTTCTATCCATTACCTCTACATACACAAACTTACACACATACACACACACACACACACACACACACACACACACGTGAGCATGAAAAAAACATAGAGACAGAAAGACAGAGACAGAGGGACAGGGAGTGAGAGAAATAACAAATAATTTGTTCAAAAAAGAAAGGCTAAAAAATAGTGTTAAGTGGAATCACCATAAATGTACTTTTTTTTCCTTTTAAAATATATGAGTTCAAGAATCATTAAAATGATATACATTTCAGAGCTTCAGTCACTTGCACAAAATGAACTGAGTATTCTACTTTGGAAGAAAAAAAAAAAAGGATGTCATCCTAAATACTACCAAAATATTTAGTTAGGCCCATGAGGAAGTAATAACTGGCCTTAAAATACATTTTTGAGATAGGAGTAGCCACATATTTACCTCGATAGTTTATCACTATTTACCAAACTGGTCTTAAACAGAGGATTTGCTCAAATCTCAGTTGAAACATTGTTAATGTTTTTAAATATTTGTGATATTACTCTTCAAATTAAAAGTCTAAGAAGCAAAGACTTGGAAAGCTACAGGTAATTAAACTATGTTAATTCTGTATCTGGAACCAAATATGATAAATTTAATAATAATACACTGCTTGGTTTCCCCCTACTAAATAAACTAAACACAACATAAGGTTTGAGCCATTTACATAAAAATGTGATTTTGTTTTATTATGATTAGTTAGTCAATTAATTTATTTTAGCAATAATGTGTAAGTAAACTAACAGTTTAAAAGTACCCCCTTAAGAAACCTGATAGAATAAGAACAAAATGAAAAATACAGTGATATACTACAACAATAAAATTTTAATAGCAACATAAAATGATACTTATGAAAATGTAATATAAATCGTTAAGCAGGATATAATTACACCGATTAGAGAAGACTGGAATATTATTTAAATGAATCCTCACAAGGATACTTTAATATCAAGTGTGCAAAATTAAAGTGAAGTAAAAGTTTTAAATGCTCAGAAAGGGTCTTCAATTAATCGGGAGAAATAGACACCCTAAACCCTCCTCTATTCTTTTTTGTAAGATATATTAAGAAATAGAAAAGTATGAAGTAGTAGAGGAGACTGAAGTGTAAATCTTCTATTAATTTTTCAACTATCAAAAAGAAATTTCTTGCTTCTTTCCTTCCCATAAGATTGTAAGAGTACAAAAATAATGTACAGGTTGAACATTTTAATGAAAAATTTCCAAAGTAACCAAACCGATTGAAGGATATCTGTGGGAATGAGGGTGGAGAAAAAGACGTGAGGAAGGAGAGAGGGAGGAAGAGAGGGAAAGAGAAAGAGAGGGAGGGAAGGAGGTACTGAGGGAGGGAGAGACCTCTATTCATATTAAGATGGTCTCAGAAGCTAAAAATCTGCCAATCAGCCATCTGGAGAACCATGATGACCAATAATGTGATTCAGTCCATTTTCAAATCCTGAGAGCCAATGAGGTTCATAGTGTAAATCCTACTCTAAGGTCAGGAGATGACATGTAATACAATAAGTCTAGCAGCAAAGCAAGAAAAAGTGGGGTGGGAACAAATCTTTCTTCGTTGGTGTTTGGCTCTGCAAGTCAGATGATTAGAAGATATACAGTCACAAAATTAGGAAGTCTACTTCTCTGATTCCACTAATTAGATTGCTAATCTCAGATACCCTGAAATACTATTCCAGTCTGGCACCTTCACAGCACCCCAAAAGAGACACAAAATTAATTACTGAAATAAAAACATAATTCTACCAGAATCTACAAAATTTCAGAACTGGTCAGGCAATGGAAGAAACTGTATGTGGCTATTACTATGTATTAGAGACAATATAAATAACAATGAGCTTTCAAAATTGTAAAAACCTTATTTGGTAAAAACAAAAATGAGAACCAGTTTTGTGTGGATACTTATGATGCCAGCACTTAGGAGAATGAAGCAGGTGAATAACAAGTCCAAGGTTAGCTTAAGCTCGACATCAAAAACTCAGTTGTGTAAGAGATAAGGGGAGAATATTAGGAAGGTACAAAGAGATTATTAAAAATAAAAAGGTTATAGTTTAATACTCTGGTGTTTACTTCTTTTATGGAACTTTCAAAACTTTGAGGTTTGTATTTACAAGTGGTTTAATAAAGCTTTGACCAATTTTTACAAAAGTAACAACAATTGTCCAAGGAATTTTGGTTTGGTTTCACAAATAAAAGTTTTGGTTTGAAGTTTTGGTTTCTTTAAAAACTCAGTTATGTAAGTATGTTTTTATCTTAACCCCAAGTATGGTATTTTACTTTGGGCTTTAGTTTGTTCACAGCTGATAATTGGCTCCTGTGGAACTTGGTCTTTGCTAACTGGTAACAGCCTGCCTCATGCATGGTCTAGGACTCTGACAGATATAAGTAAAAGAACCCAGAAAAGAGGGTGTGGCAGTTTGGAGAGACCAGAGACAGACAGTGTGGCAGTTTGGAGATATACAGGAGAGACACTTCATGGCACAGCAATTGCAGGAGACTGCTTGCTGCATTTGCAGTTGATGGAGCCTGGTATAGCCCAAAAAGAACACATCGACCCAAACAACCAGGACAAGTAAAGAGGTCTGCACCTACTCTCCCCACTAATCTCTCTCTTATCTAGGGTTGAAGGGTTGGTGGAAGGGAGGTAGAGGCCGCCCCAGATAAAATAGAGTTTAAAAACAAGCTCAACAAGCACTCATTTCTAACAAGCTCTTTTAACTTGATGCTATGCTTCAATATATAGTCCCAGGAATCATGGTCAAACCATAATTTACTTATATTATTCATGTTACATCATTTAACTAGATATCCCTCAACTGGTATCACTCTGAACTCTGAGTAAAGATTTTAATCTTTCATACCTGACTCTCCTTTCAAATCCCATATATGGTTCTTATAGAAGAACCTGTTATTGAAACTTTACTAAAACAGCATACTTCCTAACTGCATTCAAAATGCTTCTCCTTGAACCCTCAGGTAACTGTAGCTTCCAACCAACACCAAAAACGTCCTCTTTGGAGTGGACAAATACCACTACAGAAAAACATGTCTGGTCAAAATGGAGAAAATAACCGATTACAGGGTGCTCAGCACTGGTGAAAACATATACAAAACAACTGCATCTAAGGCTCGAGGAACATCAGGAAACAAGGAGTGGAGAAGGGGAGAAAGGGTTCTGGTACACACTGAAGGTGAAGATTTTTTTCTTAAGGGCACTGAAAGATATTACAGTGGTAGGATTACCAAGAAAGAAGAAATAAAGAAGGAAAGAGAGGAAGGAAGAAAAACGAGAGGGAGAGAGAGAGGGAGGAAGGAAGGAAAGAAGGGAGGGAAGGAGGGAAGAAGGAAGGGAATTTAAGAAATATGTAAGTGGGTCCATGAAAAAGTTAAGAGAAGTTAAATTACCCAATACTATAATCACCACATTTGGGAAAGTGGGTCTCACTGTCACATTTTGCCCAGGCTGGAATCAAATGCACCTTCTGCCTTAGACACCAGGACAGTTGGGATTACAGGCATGCACTGCTGCTTCGGACATTTCTTAAGTATTTTTCCAGTAGACACAGATTATGTTTTAAGGATTTTTTTTCAGTTGCTAGGATTCCATTTTGGTGCTGACACCACAGTACACCTCAGCATCACTCCAAACTTATACTCAGCACTGTCTTCAGTTTAGAGTCTCAAGCAAACATTTTATTTCCCCCGTTTTTACTTAGTCTTTATTTAAGACCCTTCTATAATTGTCAGATGTAATCCTATTTCCTCAGCCAATTATACAACATATTTCCAGTCAAAAATATATTTATTTTTAATCATTCTTTACATAAATAGTTATTCTATTTTTAAAATTAACTTTATAACAATTTTATAACATCACTCACCAATATAAAGTTCCATAATTATGCTCAATGCTTAAAGCCAAATATGCATTGGTTAGGAAAATTTGTAAAATGTTATTTTCCTTGATTCAGAACAAAGTTCACTAATTGCATTTTGTTTTATGTTTTATCCCTTCCAAATCTCCAAGACACAAAGCAAGCAGAAAAATGTCTCTTTGCATTTAGTCACAGTAGTGAAAGAGGTTGAATGCGTCCCTGCAGCCTTGTGAGCTAGAAATCTCAACATGGTAGCTTCCGGGGATCTTGTAACCTCCAAGGGAGCGAAAGAAAATAAAAAGAAAGAAAGAAGGGAAAAGTGGTGAGGATTCTAATGAAGTTTCTAGGCAGTTCCAAGGCTTTGGTATGAGAGCCACTCCGAGTAATGAGTGCTAGTGACCAATGCACAATGTTAGCACTTTCAAAATCTTCAAAATCTCAACAAAGGGAGCTAGAGGGTGCATTTCTGGTGTCTCTAAAAGTTGCTCTGTGAAGTACGTGAAGAGATGCTTTGATGCTGAGCCTCTAACAGTCAGGAGATCTGAGTTGTGCGAATGGAATCTCGTCGATACCTCGTGATAACGGGAACAGCCTTGAGCAAAAGATCCGGGTTTTTCCTCTTGAGAATTAATCCTCTAAGGCACTGGAAAGGTAGCTCTTGGAGAAGTTTCTCATGGCCCTCAGTGGGAAGCCACCAAGGAAACAAGTCCCAAGGAAAGAATAGTCGTTGGCACAAGGGCAAGCTTCTCCACTGCATAGACTCAAGAGCACCACCCTCAAGAGCAGAAGAGGTCATCGACCTCTATGACTTTCAGGAGAGGACTACTGGTCTGTTCTTAGAGGACTTAATGAGTGTGTCAGAGTCTTCAGTAAATTTCTGATGGGATAGCAAAGCAACAAACGTTTACACTGAGCGAGGAATCCTCCAGCTAGCCCTAGGAAATCCCTCAAGTAGTTCAGCTTCCTTCTCGGTTATAAAGCACAAAGGTTGCACAGTTGTGGCATCAAGTTAGGTGTAGATTCTGCTTCATCCCCAGAACCTCTACCTCGCTATCGTTTCTCTTTGAGCTGCTTTTATAAACCTGAAACTCCGTATCCCAATCCCCTCTTTACGGGTCTACTCACTTCCTCAGCCTTGGGACAAGCTGTTATCCTCGAGTCATCCACAGATTGTGTGGCTGGCAGACTGTGCCTCTACTACTAAATCAGCAGTATCAATCTTCTTTAAAGTTTCCCTGAATTTGGGGCCCATGGGAACACTGTTTGTCAACTCTACCCTGAAGAATTATTGTCCACTAATTATTACCTTCTTTACTTTGCCAGTGATCCATCTGTTTTAGCCCTCTTATGCTAATGCAAGTTTGTTGTGACTTATTCATAAGCCTTTGAGGGATGCTTGATCAAAAGCATTACTAAAATCAAGATAAATTATGCCTTTTCATAAATTACCTGAGTTACTTCATCAAAAAATTCAGATTAGTGTAACATGATTTATTTTCAGAGAATCCAGCCTAACACCCGCTCAACAACCCAGATAATTAATTCTATTATTTTAAAATGAGGTTTAAGAGAATAATGCTGATGCCTTTTTAAATGAAACAATTGACCAATCACCTTCTCCACTAAGACTGGGGAGCACTGGTTTATCTATTAGTTATGTGTAAGGAGAAGTTTTCCCTAATTATTTTTACTTATCAACTTTAGTGTCTTTTGGATGATGGCACTGCATCTTAACTATTTTGAGCAACTTGAAACTTGTTAAATAAATAAATGAGTTAATATAAAAGAAGATCCACTGTTTCCTTGAGTCATTCACAGGATTGGAACCACTTCTTGATTTTGTGAAATTTCATTTACAGCTGTGTTTTAAAAAAGTGGACATGCAGGGCAGTTTGGATTCAGTATGAGTAAATAAGTTGAGTCAGTTTACATATGTTTGGGGAGTCTGAGATGCTGGAGGAGGCATGAATTCCCACCAGAGCATATCCTGTGACATTTGACACAAGTCTACTGCTATTTTAGGAAGGAGGTGGTCTCTTTCAGGAGTCTAGGGCATACAAATAATAGAAGAAAAAGAAGTTTAAGCCAGTAAGTTTCACAAAAACATTGCTTAAATTTTCTCTAGTTTGCATATAAGTTTTTCTCTTTCAAATAAGTACCATCCACTTGTTGGAAAGATAAAGACATGACCTACTTCGTATTTATGACATCAACAGCTAACTCAATCTGCGAGAGAAGTTCATTATTAATTTTAAATTTTAAGAAGCACAAACATTGGGGCTGAAGAGAGGGCTCAGTGGTTAAGAGCAAATGTTCTTCTTGCAGAGACCTTAGGTTCAGTTCCCAGACCCCACATGGTGGCTCACGGGCATCCATTTCCAGGGGATTCAATCTTCTCTTCTGACCTCTATGAGCACTGGACATGCAGAATAAACCTAGACTACATACCCACAATCATAAAATAAAGACAGCTAATGAGGATAAAAAAAAATTTAAAGCACAAGGTCATTCTTGAGGTCATGGTGTGTGTGTGTGTGTGTGTGTGTGTGTGTGTGTGTGTGTGTTTCTGGGGACTAAACTCAGGGCCTCATGCATGAAAGGCAAATGCTGTACCACTGAGATACTTCCTTAGCACTACACAGAGTCTAATGTAAATGATAATTTGAAGTGAAAGATTCAACTATCTCAGGATTCACACACGCACATTATCAATAACATAAGCCTTAAATAACTTACGCTGTCCTCATGAGTAACTGACACATTTGGATGTACTAATGATAAAGTTAGAAAACTTTCATAAGCACATTAAAATCCTTCCATGCTTAAGCTTCACAGAACATTCAGAATGAATTTTCAGTTCAAAGTGGCAGAAAGAGTTCATGTTTTCTCTCTTCTGGCCATCTCCAGATTTCTTTGAAATCTGATAATGAAAGTAAATTTGGAAAAAAGGAAAATAGGGAGGAAAGTTAAAGCAGAATTATTGTTATCAAGGTTATTTCACAAGTTTCTGAGAGCTAGCCAGAAGGTGGGGTATTTGACACAAGGGGAGACAGACACTAAAGGAATCACATACCTACTGTGAGGACTGCAGGCAATGTCAGAGTAGCTACTCAGACTGAGGGCGGAAACTCTAAAATGCGGGTAAAGACAGAGCTTAAAATAGGACACTTATGAGTGAGTATATACCACATGTGTCTTTCTGCTTCTGGGTTACCTCACTCAGGATGATCTTTTCTAGTTCCATCCATCTGCCTGTAAATTTCATGATGCCCTTGTTTTTAACTACTAAGTAGTATTCCACTGTGTAAATGTACCACAATGTCTACATCCATTCCTCAGTTGAGGAAAATCTAGGTGGCTTCCAGGTTCTGGCTATTATGAATAAAGCTGCTGTGAACATAGTTGAGCAAATGTCGTTGTGTGGTTGAGCATCTTTTGAAAACCAAAACATCTGGGCTCAGAGGTCCTGCAGATACTGTTGAATCAACTAAGAACCATGCATGGAGAGGACCTAGACCCCCTACTCAGATGTAGCCCATGGGCAGCTTAGTCTCCTTGTGGGTTCTCTAGTAAGGGGAGCATGAGCTGTCTCTGACACGGACTCAGTGACTGGCTCTTTGAGCACCTCTGCCTGGGGAGGTGTCCTAACTAGGCCACAGAGAAAGAGGATCCAGACAGTCCTGATGAGACCTGATAGGCTAGGGTCAGATAGAAGGGGAGGAGGACCTTTCCTATTAGTGAACTATGGGAGGGGCATAGGGTGAGAAAAGGGAGAGAGGGTAAGACTGAGAGGAGATAAGGGAGTGAGCTACAGCTGGTATACAAAGTGAATAAATTGTAATAAATAATAATAATAAGGAAAAAAATTAAAAAGGGAAAGTTATGAGTAGATACAATGTATGCAGCTTGTTGAAACACAGCAAAGTCAATCTAGTATTGCACTTGAGAAGCCTACAACCAATATTTCTGACAGTCTAAGTAATCTAGGTCATCAAGAATTTTACTCAGGAAGAAACTGCAATGGGCCTTATAATAAGTGAGTGCCAATTACATTAACTTTCATTCTTCAAAGATGTCTGAACAGCCAAGGGTAACCATATTTAGAACAAAAACTGTTAACGAAGAGTAACTAAGTAATTATTATTTAAAAAAAATAATCAGAGAAGTAGAGGTAACTCAAAAAAGAATTTAAATAAAAGTCTAAACAATATGCTCAAAAAATGCAAGGTATTTGGTTCACAAGAAAAGCCAAATGTAATGGGGTGTAGGTATAAAACAGGAACGAAGCCCTGAAAGTTAAAAAGAAAAAGAAAAAAGAAAAAAAAACAAGATCATGAAGTGATATAGCAAAGTAAGAACCATATTACTATGAAGTTATATAAAACTCTTTATTGATTATAATATTCATAGTCAACCCCTTGCCATGACATGAGGTCTTACATAAGTGCTAATGTCCCTGACAAGGTAAAATTAAATTAAAACTGTAGTTACCAAACAAGCAAGAAACTTGGAAGACTCACTAAAATCAGCAACTCATTTAAAAATTAAATGAGTTAAAATTAAATAAATTAAAATAAAATTAAATAATTAAAAATTATTTCAACTGGTAAAACCATGAGGGCAGGAAGTAGAGCTGCTTACAAAGGAAAAGAAAATCAAAATTAATTAACAGAATGACATAAATAATACACATGTCAAGAACATGGAGAAGGATTCTTGCTGGTCAAGAAGTGGTGAGCTAAGTTCTCTTTCAGAAGAGTACTGAAAGTATAGAAGTACTAAGGCAATGGGGGGACTTATTAATGATTAAGGCAGAAATAGTGGCATTAAACACAATGTCTACAATCAGGGGGGTAACCACAAAAGGTGGAAAAAAAATAATAAAAATTTACAGCCTCCTGAGAAGAAAAATGAGATCATAAAGCAGTTCCTTTTATCTAAATCCACTATGCTTTCAAGGAAATATTTTCCCGTGTATTTCTGCTATTCTTTTTTTTTAAATATTAGTTACAGTTTATTAACTTTGTATCCCAGCTGTATCCCACTCCCTCATTCCATCCCATTCCCACCCTCCCTTCCTCATCTTCTCCCTACCCTTTTCCAAGTCCACAGATAGAGAAAGACCTCCTCCCCTTTCATCTGACCCTAGCTTATCAGGTATCATCAGGACTGGCTGCAAAGTCCTCCTTTAAAACAATAATTAGAGGTAAATGTTCTTCACACAGAAAATCAGTGTTGTGGATGTTCAGCCTTGAAGGGATCTGCATTTAGTCCATATCAAATTCCTCCAGGGTGTAGAGTTGGAAAAGAATAGTCAACAGAGAACCTATGGGAGAAATTCCATAGACCATAATTTCCAAAATTAAAGTACAAAAGTCTGCAAGTCCTGCATCTCTAGAAACATTCAAACTGTAGTTATCTAGGGTTTCAGGATATCCCAAAAAGGAATATTTATCTTATGCCATGTTAGATAACAAAAACTCTTCTGAGAGCCCAGCCCAGGAAGACAGGGTTAGGCCAAGGCTTGAGACCTCAAGAAAAGCTGTAATTAGTAGAATGTCACTCAGGAGACATGTGGGAGTGAGGCAACCCGAAATAAATGCTCTCCTACTTCTCTCAGTCAGTTCAAACCTCCTTTCTCACCTTTGTTGACAAAATTCCCACCATCTTTGGAACACCATCAATTTCCTACCTAAGCCCCACTCCGACCTGGAAGAGCTGAAGGTCCAATGTCCTTCACTGTGTTATTGTTTCTCTACTCTGAGGAGCCATCATCAGATTTAGTTGCAACTTCTCTATATAACTGGAGTCAGTTCTCGCAAATGGTATGGAGGGATCTTTCTGATTAGTGGCCTTGGAAGAAAAAACAGGGTGACGTAGATCCTGATACTTCCTATCTGTTGCTGTTTGGGATCTGCCTGTCTCTAGAAAACATGTCAGGTGTTACCATGAGGACTTGTCATTTACCTGATGCCCAAGGGGGAATAAAACAACTCATCATCCTAAAAGAAACAACCAACCATTAAAATTCTCTTTTCAGACATCAGTTCACATTTTTTCCTGTAGCCTTGTCAGTAACTAAGCTCCCATTTATGAGCAAACTATCAGTTATGAAAATGCTACCTGAAGGAAAATTCACTTAGCTATTGAGCATGTAGAAACCACTGGAGTTCAGTTGTTTAAATATGAACTGGCCACTGTGTATAAAATAATAATAATGCAAGATTATAGTCCCTTTTATGTCACTCTAGCCTAAAACACAGATACTGTGGTTGTCAACTTGGGCTCGCCATTGTTTTCAACAGAAACAGAAATTTACCTAACCCTAAAGGTGAGAGCTGAGCCCCAAATACTCCTAGGGAGAAAAGCTTTTTCTTACCTGTTGACACTTATCTGACTCTTAAAATGTCCATAAGTTTTTTGGTGTTGCCTGTGTGGGTAGACTAGAGGAATGCAGAGTCCAGGGTCCAAGGTCCACAGAGCCTTTCTCCAACCCATCAGATAAGCCCCACCCCCCACCCCAGATTATGTGCTACCAGAATTCATTTGGGGAGAAATGTCTCACTTGCTTTTTTATTAGTGTACACTATGATCTTGATCCTGACCATCTGAATTGAACTGCTTTGCAATTTTCTGCCAATAGCTATACCTTGAGCTTAAATTTTCATCTTTTCTCTTTTCCCTTTTCGCCTTGCTTTCTTTCTGTGTCTTTCCATGATGTACTCACTCAGTGTCTTATGACCTACATTTTTATTCTGTATTTTGGGCTTTTTCTGACAACCGAAGTCTTACAGACTACCAGTTAACTTAACAATTTTGGAAGCAACATTACTCTTATTACTGGTGACATAAGAAAATCATAGGGACAATAATAATAAATATAAATAAGTAATAAATATAATTTTCAATGCGCGTTCAAATGGCTAAATTAATCGCCCCTTGGAATATGGAAAAGGTAGCAATCATTTCCATGCCTTTCACCCAGCCCCTCACATTAGTGGCCACTGTACTGTTCCTTTGTCACTAGGCAGTCCTTTCCCCAGAGTCCCTTCAGAACTAATATTGTCTCCAGCCTCATAGTATTTCATCCAACCTCATAAAATGAATACTATTCTGTCTTGTTTACCTCGTGGCTGATTGTTATTATCAGCACATTTAACATAAATTACTGATAATATGAATTTTAAATGACCAAGCAGTATCATCACATTGGGAACTAAATGCACTGCCTTAGTCATGCAAATCCAGAAATGAGTTGATTCTAAGGGGTCTTTCGGACAGAGGAATTTATATATGAGGAAATTATTGTACCTTTCAAATTATGCTAGTACAGGCTATCGACAAGTCTATATGCATCTCCCCAATCCTACTTTAAAGTTGTGGCATTAAGAATTTGATTTAAAAAAAAAAAGAATTTGATATAGCAACCAGCCACACAGCAAGAGAAAATGCTGATAGTATACATATTTTAAATCCTCTTTTTATCAAGAAGGAAGCTTTTTATTAATGGACTAGCTAGCAACTTCAGTATTTAATTAGGTATGATTTAATCCCTTTTCATTACCCCAAAGAGTGTCACTTGTCAGGCAAAGAGCAGACTTGGCTTAATGAAGCTGCTATAGGAGAAAAGTTAGGTTTCAAAAGCAATAAAGCATTCAGCTGATACTTATTCCACTGAAGACATCTCAAGGAACCTTTGAATTGAAGTCCTTTAGGAAGAAACATTCAGAAATCTGACCTTGTGAATCTACTACTTGCCTTTGATAAAGAAAGAAAAGAATATTCTATTACCATGCTCTCATCCATCACTTATATTCTTTCTGGTGAGAAAGCGAGCAGAGAGGGAACAGGTGGTAGACGGCAGAAAAGCCATCCATGGAACAAAGTGAAAATGGGGCTTAGATCAGTTCATAGAGACAGAGAAAGCTGTCAGGATGACGGTTTCACTCTGTGACCAGAAGTGAAGGGGGGAAAAAAAGCCAAACCGCTGAGGAGGAAGGGGGTGGGGAGGCTGCCACAGCCCAGTGAGCTTTGGTCCTTCTTCTGGGGTCGTGACCTTGCACGTGATGAAGAAACCTGTAGACGCGTGCTGCCTGCAAATGCCAGGAATCTTGAGAGGCACTGTAGTCTCCCGCACATTTCAGCCCGAAACAGAGAGAACTAACTCGGCTGTGATGAATGTGTGTCAGCATTTCATTTGAGTCACACACAAAGCAGTTAAGATGGGTTGGGGAATTCAGCAAAGTGCTGGAATTCTGGTACGTAATCAGAAAACATTAAAAGCATTTAAAATATTATGGGTAAATGTAATCAGGATGGTGGTCTACGTATGTTGAGCTGGTGTGAGTTAATGAAATAATAGACTCAAGAGGATTTTGAAGATATGACAATCTTTTGTCATTTTAAGAAACTTTATTTCTCAGACATGTCAAATATTTTAAAGGCACTTTTTAAAACTAACCATTTCTGAAACATTTTTTTCCCTGTTTTTGGATTAACCAAGGGTTGGGAGAATTGTTTTGCAATTTTGTTGCCCCGGCATTTTACTTCTTTTGACTTTCCGTTTAATTTGAAAGGGTGATTGGTTTTCTTTTTCCTTTTATTGTTGGGGCTTGTTGTTAATTTTTTTTTTAACCACCAGGAATTCTTCTTCTTTAAAAAAAAATACAATCTGGGGCCTAGAGAGATGGTTCGGGGGTTAAGAGTGCTTGTTGCTCTAATGGAGAATCCAAGTTGGGTTCCAGAACCCACACGTTGGCCCACAACTATGTGTTAATCCCAGTTCCCCGGGTTGCATTTCCCCCTCTGGCTTACATATACTTCAGGCACACGTGATGCAATACACTTTTGTAGGCAAAACACCCGTGCACATAAGATAAACTAAATTAAATCTTTAAAAACAAATTCTAATTGAAATCAAAGAAATAAGTCTTTAAAAATAAATAGCTAATATGAAGGATGTTCTGAATTGTTATTCATCTGTTTTACTTACAGTAACTTAGTTTTAGGTTTTTCTGGTTCTTCTGCAAATGAACTAATGACTTGTGTGAAATAACCAAGATAAGGCAGTGAAGAACCTCCACAGTTATATCGGTTAGTTTTTTTCATTAAATAAGGGAAAATGTATGGGTATAGATAAAATGAAAATAGCTGTATAAAACTGTAAAAGTCTGCTAGTGAAATAAAATCCTGAAAGAAACAACGAATTGTATATGAAGGAAATATGCGTATTCCAAAAAGGAATTAATAATTTTTGTGAACTTAAGAGGTATGGCTTATCTAACAGAGAATGAATCTAAAACCACAGAAGGTGGATGGGAAGAGATAACTTAGCAGTTAAGAACAGGGAGGAGATGAGAGTGGGGCTACAGCTGGAATACAAAGTGAATAAATTGCAATAAATAAAAATTATATTAAAAAATAAAGTTTATATAAATTTGTAGTTATTGGGCAAAAAAAAAAAAAGAGCACTCTCTGCTAGGCCAGAGGCCCTGGTGTGGTTTCCCAGCATGCACATGTCCAGTAACAACCATCTGTAACTCCAGTCCTAGGGGCTCAGGGGCTCTGATGTCCTCCCCTGGCTTCTATGTGCGCTGCATGCATGTGGGGCAGCTGCATACATGGTACATAAAGTCTCTCTCTCTCTCTCTCTCTCTCTCTCTCTGTGTGTGTGTGTGTGTGTGTGTGTGTGTGTGTATGTGTTGATCTGCCTCATCAAACACAGGCAAAAAAAATAAAGTAATAGGCCTCTAAGACTCATAAGAACCCTGCAAGAAATAAATCAGCCTTTTAGAGTAGAGGTTTGAGTTGAAATGTTTACTTGAAGAACACAATCAGGACACCTCCGGAATCCCCTCAGCATTGCCAATTCTGTGCCATATGCATGTTCCTTTCAGTTTGCTTCATGTGTGAGGGAACGTTTCAACATAACTTCTCAGTTTCATCTAACTGTGGATTAGTTATACAAATGGAAAAATGGTGAGTGACAGTTGCTGGGGGAGGAGGGAGTAAGTGTGGAGTACATGATGGGACAGTAGAAGGATATGTTGATATTTTATTCTGAAAGTTCAATGTCCTCTTCTCCCCTTCCTTTTGGCCACATTCTATCTCCATAACAAAGGCAAAATGTATTTGCAACACCTCCTAGTAAAATGATAAGATATTCCTATTTCATAGTCTTAAAAGATTACCTCCCAACAGCTCTACGATAAGTAATCCAACTTAACTTTCCTTTCAAGTTTTGACCACTTGCTGAATAGTGAATGAGCTAATCCTGACAAGCTTACACAGAAAGTAGAAGCTGTCTGCACTTATAAAACTTCAAGAGACTCCATTTAATCAAGCTACCTTTCTATATTCATTGGTAAGGGCATAATAACAGATACATAGATAGATAGATAGATAGATAGATAGATAGATAGATAGATAGATACATAGATACATAGATACATAGATACATAGATAGATACATAGATAGATAGATACATAGATATATGTATATATATAGATAGATACATAGATAGATAGATACATAGATATATGTACATATATAGATAGATACATAGATACATAGATGATACATAGATACATAGATGATACATAGATACATAGATGATACATAGATACATAGATGATACATAGATACATAGATAGACCCCTCTGAATATTTAACACAGTGAAACTCTGTTGTCATTTGATTTTTGAAAATAAAATTTTCCTCAACATCCACATTTGAATATAATTTCAAGTAGCTTTATGATAGCTTTAAAAAATAGAAAGGAAATTTAAGTTGAAAAACAAAACTGCTCTCAAATTCACAATTCATTATTCAACGCTGTAGAGTTTGTCTTACCTTTCTGCATTTAAGCCACCTAGTATTAAACTTTCATCATATGCATTAGTAAACTTCTTCCTTGTGTTTTGAAAAAAGAAATCTTCATTATCACTGTGACGCTCCCACAATTCAAAATTGTTCTAGTTAGGTTTCCATTGCTGGGTTAAAACCATGACCAGCAAGGTATCAAAACAGATGCTGAGACTCATAGCCAAACTTTGGGCAGAGTTCAGGGAATCTTATGAAAGAAGGGGAGATAGAAAGACCTGGATGGGACAGGAGCTCCACAAGGAGAGCAACAGAACCAAGAAATCTGGGCACAGGCGTCTGTTCTGAGATTGATACTCCAAACAGGGATCATGCAAGAAGATAACCTAGATCCCCTGCACAGATGTAGCCCATCGCAGATCAGTCTCTAAGTGGGTGTCCTTGTAGTAGGAACAGGGACCTTCTCTTACAGGAACTCAATCACTGGCTCTTTGATCACCTCCTCCTGATGGGGGAGCAGCCTTGCCAGTCCACAGAGGAGGACAATGCAGCCAGTCCTGATGAGACCTTATAAGCTAGGGTCAGAGGGAAGGGGAGGAGGACCTCCCCTATCAGTGGACTTAGGGAGGGGCATGGGAGGAGTTGAGGGAAGGAAGGGGAGATAGGGAGTTGCTGAGGGAGGAGGCTATAGCTGGGATACAAAGTGAATAAACTGTAATCAATAAAAAATAAATTAATTAGTTAAAAAAAAAACCTGACCAGAAGCAACCTGGAGGAGGAAAATTTACTTAGGTTTCAGGACAGTCCAGCATCAAGGGAAGCCAAGGCTTGAACTCAAGGGGAAACTGAAAGGCCAGAACTGAAGCAGAAATCACAAGAAAAACTGATTTCTTTCTGTCTCACATTCAACTACCTTTCTTGTATGATGCAGAACCACCTGGCCAACACGGCAAAGCCCACACAGTGCCTTCATCCATTGCTTAGCAATTAAGCAAATGCCTACACACATGTAGGCACATAAGTAGCAGCTATGCAGCTTGGTCTTCATGTGGATCCCCCAACACCTGGAGCGGGGTAGGGGGCTGTCTCTGATTCTGATACCTGCCTTTGGATCCTGTTCCCCTAACTGGGCAGCCTTGTTTGGCCTCAGTGGGAGAGGATGCACCTAGTTCTGCAGTGACTTAATGTGCCAGAGTGGCTTGGTACCCATGGGGATCCTCCCCCTTCCGTGAGAAGGGGGAAAGGGGGAGGGTCTGTGGGAGGGAGGAGAACTGAGAGGAAAGGAGTAGGGCTGCGATCAGGATGTAAAGTGAATGAATTATGTTTTTGTTTTTGTTTGTTTAAATAAAATGCCTACACAGGTATGTCCAAAGGCCAGTGTGATGGAGGCAAATCCCTCCACTGAGGTTCCTTTTTCCTAAATGACTCCAGTTTTTGTTCAATTGACAAAACCTAACCAGACAAAAAGGTAAACTCGGTTCTTATCATGACCTGGAACTCCAAAAATGACAAAATAAAGACTCCATCCCATTTTCCTCTGTTAGATACCCTCATCTATATCTGGTTTTTCAAATTACCTCTCTCAAAATAAAACAGGGATGAATTTGCTTTAATAGTCAATGAATACTGTGTCAATAAACAACTTATCAATAAAATGTTTTCCACTTTCTCTCTGAAAAACATTCTGATCTATAAAGTTGTGTGTGTGTGTGTGTTCATCTGTATGTGCGCATGCACGTGTGTGTGTGTGTGTGTGTGTGTGTGTGTGTGTGTATGCATGTGTGTGTTTGTGTGTGTAGAAATTTTCCATCTTGATGAAAAATTGGTGAGAGGAATTTCTTAATTACTATTGACCCAAACTAATTATCAGCACCTATCACTTTAACACGTCTAAAGTGCATGTATTTTAGCTGTTTTCCACAAACATATTTACCTAATCACAAATCCATGCCAGTATAATGGAACATGCTTATATAATACTTAGGACTGAAATAATAACAAAGCATTTGTTCCAGTACCAGAAAAATCAGGTTATGACCTTTCCAGTTAAAAAAAAGGACACAATTTCTTTATTAGTGCTGAAAGAAAATAGTTTGTAAACTGCGAATTCTACAACTAGTAAAGGTGTTCCTTTAATACATAGGAAAATAATAGCCCATTAAGGTCCGTTACTTGAAACAGTGTTTGTAAAGATGCTAATGCCGAAACTATGTCAGTAAAGATCACCTTTTATCTGGAAGATATTTTCAATTTTACACCTTCCTAATTCTGCAGCATTTTCTACTGTTGAGAGAAGACTATAAAGAATGAATAATTTCCCCAAAATCCTCCCCCCCAAAAAAAAGCAAAAGAACATGGAGGCTGAGGCAAAACTGACTGCTCTTCCACTTTGGCTCGATAATATCTATGCCGTTGTTGCTTATTCTGAATTTTTTTAAATACAGAAATATGCCACTTGCTAGGAGTAAAATAATAGCAAGGCATGTGATGCATACCTAGAATGAATCCTATACAGACCTAGCTCAAGTTTGAAACTACTCAGGGCTTATATATTAGTAAGACCTAATCTCAAAAAAATTGCAAAAATGGCTCTGTTGGTCTTCTTGTGGAAATCCTCCAGGTCCTTCTATCCTTCCTCCTATTCTTCCACATGGCTCCCTGTGCTCCACCCAATGTTTGACTGTCAGTCTCAGCATCTGTTTGAGCCACTGCTGGGCCCAGGGAGTCTTGTGGAGAATGAAACACCAACCACAGACCACGTATGGACTGGATCTAGGCCCTCTACAGATATATACATGATGGACAGCTTGGGCTTCATGTGGGTTCTGTAACAAAGGGATTAGTTTTGGGTTAAAGTCTATTTTGTCAGATATTAAAATAACTATATAGTTTGCTTCTTAGAGCCATTTGCTTAGAATATTTTTTTCTGAGCTTTTATCCTGAAGTGATATCTATGTTTTTTTGAAAACAAGTTACTTAACCTCTTTAAACCACTATTTACTAATATGTAAAATGAAAACAATACCCCCTCTTATTAGGTTTATTATGAGAACTAAATTACAAAATATTTATACAGTAACTCCATAAATAATACTAAATAAATTGCATGCTGGCTTGGTGATGATGACAACTACAAAAGAATATGTGATTTCCATACCAAAATCATAAAATAAATATTCAGATTAATATAAATGAAACATTAAAAATAAAGATATTCAGAGATTAGAAACTTCCACAATATAAAGACATGAATTCTCCTAATCTGAGACTGAACTTAACCCCAGTAGAAATTTGGAGAAGCCTTTGCATATTATTTAAAAGGGATATGGATATCAAAAGACCTAAAAGAGAGCAAACTTTAGAATAAAAAATCTGTTATTGACTTAAGACATATTACAATACTGTAATAGTTGAGAAAATGTGTTGTTGGCGAAAGAGTAAGCGTATAGATCAGCCTACCAAATATCACAACTGTACTTTCAAAAATTCTGACAACTAGATGAGAGCAATAACTGGGTATCCAAGTTGAAATAGATGGGCCTCAACCATACTTCCTATGATACACAAGAAACTTATTGGAAACAGCTCATTGACCAAAACCAAAATGATAAGATTTTAAAGAACTTAGAAAGAAATGTGTAAGAAAAATTATGAATTTGCCAAACCAAAGATCTTAAAAAACATACAGAATCCCTCTTGATGATTGGCAAAGCAAATGACAGATTACACTTCATGAAGTTTAAAGGCATATGTTAATTCAACAACATCATTGACAAAATTACAACTAAAGCCATGAACTGGGGTAGGCATTGCAATCCATGCATCAAACAAAACAACTGTCCAGAGTAGCTAATTAACTAACTCCTACAAAGTCAATAAAGACAATCCAATTTTTAAACATGCTAGGCTCAAGAGGGAGCTCATAAAGGAGGATGAAGAAGTAGCCTTCTAAAATATTCTAAATATTTTTAAGCAAACTAGAAACAAATCAAAACTACAGTGTGATTTTTGTGCACACTGATTTATCCATGTGTGTGCACAAACACACACACACACACACACACACACACACACACACACACACGGGCCAGAGTGGCTAAAATTATTTTTCAAAGCCCTGATGCTCCAAATGTTGACAGAACACTCTTTCACTGCCTATGAATAATCCAAGATTCTGAGTCAACCTAACATCATATTAACCAACTGAACTGAAAAACATTACCCCGATAGGTGATATAAAGGTGTTTTAACAGCCTCAGAATCCATGTTAAATTTTCTGAGCAAACAAAAAATGAGTTGAACTTCCTTCTCTTGAAAACAGGCAGCTACCAACACACTGACATATCATGCTGGCTAAGGAAGCCATTATTTATAAGTAATATTTTATACATGGCAAAGGGCATTTTTAACCACTTTGACAACTCTCTGAAGATTCTAGTCAGTGGGCTAGGGTAAGGAAAACAATTATGCCATCTCAAAAGTATTATGAAATTTTGCATTGAGTACAGAATAGTTGTATAGGCTGTATTCTTCTATTTATAGAACACTCTACAGAGCAAGAATTCTACCTACGCTACAGAAAATAGAACGGTAGTCTCACAAATCTGAAGATGAGGTATTGACAGTGAGAAGGGTAATATACTTTGCATTTCTGGGAAGTTATTCCTTGCATTTGCTAGTGAAGCAGTCTGCCACTGGCTATGCTGCCAGCTCTTCAAGAAAAAGCTTTATGTTGTGTGTATGCTCTGCATATCTAATTACATTTTAATTGTTTGTCTCTGCATGTGAGTCCACATGCATGCATACGTACCATAGCAATCACATAGCCGCCAGAAGACAGCCTAAAAGAGTCTGTTCTGAACTTCCACCACATGTGTCTCCCAGATTAAGGCAGTTATCCACACAGATACATATGAAGATTTTAGATACATAAAACACACCCACACACATATGCACTAAGTGCATTCGGATGCAATCATAACTCATTAAAATTGGAAGGCCTGCAGAAACCGATACTGCAACCAAGGACTTTGCATGGAGAGAACCTAAGCCCCTTGTTCAGAGGAAGCCAATAGGCTGCTCAGTTTCCAAGTAGGTTTCCTAGTAAGGGGTACAGGAGCTGTCTCTGACATGAACTTAGTGGATGGCTTTTTGATCACCTCCTCCCTGGGAGGTGCAGTCTTGCCAGGAAACAGAGGCAGATGATGCAGCCAGCCTTGATGAGACCAGATAGCTAGAAGATAGAAGGGGAGGAGGTCCTCCCCATCAAGGGACTAGGGAAAGGACACAGGGAGAGAAGAAGAAGGGTGCATGGGACTAGGAGGAAATAAGGGAAGGGGCTGCAGTGAGATACAAAGTGAATAAATTGTAATAAATAAATTAATTTAATTTAATTTAAAAAAGAGAAGACCACAAAAAATTGACTTAAAAAATACAAGGGTAAAATGCAAACATTTCTTTAAAGGTAAATACCTATGCTTTTGTTTTATTTTTATTTCTCAAAACAGCATTATGTAGCAGCTATCTAATTATACAAGCACCAAGAATACTTTAGCTTTGTCTCAGAGTTCTTAAGAAATCTGTACTATGATGACGTATTTTTTTAAATTCTTAGTCCATTGACAGACTTTCTACATTCTGTACTAGAAAGATATATATGAGTAGATGGACTGAAGATTACACAGATAAATGGATACATATTTACACATACATGTGTAAACAGACAAAGAATTGTCTACTTACTTTACATACAAAACAACTAAGGCTCCCTTCTCAACCATATCAACTGCCCCGCTTTTTCCCTTCAGAACAGGGCAGGCCTCCAGGAGATGACAGCCAAACATAGCAAAACAAGACACAATAAGACAAGGCAAAAAAACCTGAGATTGAGGCTGAACAATAAAACCCAATAGGAGGTAAGAAAAAAGGGGGCGGGGCAAGAGCAGGTAAAAGAGTTACTGTAGAGAGCTGCATAATGCCGCGCCTTAAAGATGTAGCTGGTTTCTGCCTTCCACCTTCCCGATGGTGAGTGCTCTCTGTCACAAACAACTCCATATTTGGCTAAGGCTGAGGATCTGGCTTGCTTCC